>CAUYLG010013606.1:0-90231 GCA_963573385.1 Cacajao melanocephalus
GGCAGTAGAACAAGAATCCTGTTCTCTCTCCCTCTTTTTCTTCCTCTTTCTTTCTCTCATACATTCTTTTTCTTTCTTTCTTTCACTCTCACTTTCTTTCCTCTCTTTTTCTTTCTTTCAAAAAAAAAAAAAAAAAGACTAGTCAAGTGCAGTAGTGAGAAGGGGTGAAAGAGCAGAACAGGGAGCTCGAACTGTAACTGATTGTGAACACTCAATTGAGATAACTCACTACCTTCGGACCAGTCAGATATTTAATTTGTAAATATTTTCTCCCAAACTGTTGCTTGTCTTATTATTCTCTTTGGAGTTTTTCAAAGAGGCAAAAAATTCAATTATGAAGTCTAATGTACCAATTTTTTCCTTTTAAGGACTATGACTTTGATGTCATATTTAAGAACTACTTGCCTAATCCAATATCAAAAAAGATTTTCTGTGTTTTCTTTTGAAGTTTTAAAGTCCTACATTTAGGTCTATGATCCATTTTGAGCAATTTTTTATATAAAGTTTAAGGTATGGATTGGGCTTATGTTTTGCATGTGGATCAAATTGTTTCAGAACAATTTGTTGGAAACATTAACTTTCTCCATGGAATTTCCTTGTAAAAAATCAATTGACTATATTTTTGAAGGTTCATTGCAAGAATCTCTATTATATTCTATTGATCTATGTGTCTAGTCTTTTGCCAAAACCACAGACTTGATTACTGTAGATTTATAGTAAATCTTGACATCAGATAGTGTGAGTTCTTTAACTTCCTTCTTCTTAAAAATTGTTTTGCCTATTCTAGTTCCTTTGCCTTTACAATTAAATTCTAGAATTACCTTGTTGACATCTACAGGAAATCCTGCTGAGACTGGGATTGAGATTGGGGTGAATCCATAGATCAATTTGGTGAGAATTGACATTAGCAACTATCTGATTCAAAATTTCTGCAAAAAATCCTTCACTTCTACTAAATAAAACATGATGTTGTTTTATCTTGATGACCCTAATACAGGTATTTGAAATCAATTTCTTTCTATATTATTTGAGTTGCTTGAAGGTGATTTATGTCGTAATAAATTATTTTTAGCTACTAGGTTTTAGTGATACAAAGCTATAGCCATTTTTATTGATTTAGTCTTATTATTATTATTATTATGAAAATGATGATGCTTTTTTATTTTGGAACTATTTAGATCTTTTTATATGTATATATATTAAAAATAAAGATGGGGTTTCACCATGATGGCCAGGCTGGTCTTGAACTCCTGACCTCAGGTGATCCACCCACCTTGGCCTCCCAAAGTGCTAGGATTACAGGCGTGAGCCACCGCGCCTGGCACTATTTAGATCTTTACATGAGCTTAAGTTGTTATTTATTTATTTGTTGTGGTAAAATACACATGACAATTTACCATTTTGACTATTAAATGTAAAATTCAGTGGCATTAGGTATCTTCACATTGTTGTGCCACCATCACCACCATCTATCGCCAGAACTTTTTTCATCTTCCCAGACTGAAACTCTGTACCAGTTAAACAGTAACTCCCAATTCCCCTCAGTCCCTGGTAACCACCATTCCACTTCCTATCTCTATGAATTAGACTACTCCAAGTACCTCATATCCGTGGAGTCATACAGTATTTGTCCTTCTGTGACCAGCTTATTTCACTTAGCATAATGTCTTCAAGATTCATACATATTGTAGCATGCGTCAGAATGTCCTTCCTTTTTTTTTTTTTTTTGAGACAGAGTCTTGCTCTGTCACCAGGCTGATGGCGTGATCTCGGCTCAATGCAACCTCTGCCTCCCGGGTTCAAGCAATTCTTCTGCCTCAGCCTCCCGAGTAACTGGAACTACAGGTGCATGCCACCACGCCCAGCTAATTTTTGTATTTTTAGTAGAGACAGGGTTTCACCATGTTGGCCAGGATGATCTTGATCTCTTGACCTCATGATCCACCTGACTTGGCCTCCCAAAGTGCTGGGATTACAGGCATGAGCCACCGTGCCTGGCATCTCCTTCCTTTTTGAGGCTGAATAACATTCCGTTATATGTACACAGCACATTTTGTTTAGCCATCGATCTGTCCATGGATCCACGGACACTTGGATTGCTTTCACCTTTTGGCTCAGTACTGTTATGATCACTGGTGTAGACATAGCTTTTCAGTTTCTGTTTTCAATTCTTTGCAGTCCACAAAGTGGAATTGCTAGATCATATCATAATTCTATGTTTAATTTTTTTCTAACTTGAGAGAGAGACAGCCTTGCTCTGTTGCCCAGGCTGGAGTGCAGTGGTGTGATCTTGGCACACTGCAACCTCTGCCTCCCCAGTTCAAGTGATTCTCCTGCTTCAGCCTCCCAAGTATCTGGGACTACAGATGGGCACCACGACACCTGGCTAATTTTTGTATTTTTAGTAGAGCTGGGATTTCACCATGTTGCCCAGGCTGGTCTCAAACTCCTGGTTTCAAGTGATCTACCCACCTAAGCCTCCCAAAGTGCTGGGATTACAGGCCTGAGCCACTGCGTCTGGCCCTATGTTTCATCCTTTGAGGAACTGCCATACTAACAAGCTTAAGTCTTATTTAATCTACTTATTTAACATTGCTTTTTATGTTATTGTCAGATTAATGAGTAGTATATGTAAGGTCTTTTAGGCTGACTGACGGCCCCCTGGATGCCATGTTAACCTCTGTGACCTGCAGGGACACTCCAGATGTGTTCCTGGAAAATCTAAAGTAACTGGAAGACCATGAAACAAGGAAGAAATGTTTCTTATTGCAGCCTCAATTGACAAGGCCAGTGGACTTTGTAACCAATGGTGGCCAACCTCCTGACTCCACACCCTACAACCCCCTCCCAGCTTGGCCAACCTGGTAACTCCGCACCCTATGAAAAATCCAGCTTGCAAAAATCCACCCTAAAGTTACTACTATAGCTTTCCACTGTTTACCCCAAACCTATAAAACCAACTCCTATCCCTCCACCCTCCACTGATGCCCTTTTTAGCCTCAGCCCACCCACACCTGGGTGAATAAACAGCCATGTTGCTCCCAGAAAGTCTGTTTGGGGGTTCTCTTCATTCAGCACACACGTTTTAACAGTATATAGAAAAGGAAATGTGACACTAGTGAATGATATTGTAGACACTGGGGAGAGTCAAGAGAAATACAAAGGAGATACTCTTCTTTGCCATCACTTTGCTATCATGCCCAGCTAATTTTTCCGCAGAGATGGGGTTTCACCTTGCCCAGGCTGGCCTCAAACTCCTGGACTCAAGAGATTCATCCGCCTTGGCCTCCCTATGTGCTAGGTTTACAGGTGTGAACCACCGCATCCAGCCTATCCTATCTGCTTTTCCCAACAGAGTTTCGCTCTTGTACAGGCTGGAGTGCAATGGCACTATCTCAGCTCACTTCAACCTTCACCTCCTGGGTTCAAGTGATTCTCCTGCCTCGGCCTCCCAAGTAGCACTGATTACAGGCATGCACTACCACGCTTAGCTAATTTTATATTTTTAGTAGATTCTGGGTTTCTCCATGTTGGTCAGGCTGGTCTTGAACTCCTGACCTCAGGTGATACGCCCGCCCGGGCCTCCCAAAGTGCTGGGATTACAGGGGTGAAGCACTATGCCCAGCTCTTACCTTTAAAGTACTTCTTTGTACTTTCTCCTCAATAATTCCCTCTCCCAATGGGGGTTGCCTACCCACCTCATCTCTTTTAACCACGGGTTTTGGAGCACTTTCCACAAAAAAACAAACAAGCCCTTTTCTCAATAATACTGCATTTCCTTTAGAGTATTTTACTCTTTGAATTGCCTGTTAGCTCAGGGCTAATTTTGTGAATAAATTTCACTTTCTTCTTTGTTTTATAATCTTATTCTTCCTTCTTCTTTATCTCTAATACTTAAAAAAACTTTGCTGTGCTGTTAACATCTTCGTACAACCTCCTTAGTGCTTTTTAGAACAACACAATATTATAATGAAAGAATACTCTGGCATTGGCTGTTAATTGTCTATCCAGAATCTTGTAGCTATAAGAAAAAAATGAAATCATGTTCTCTGCAGCAACATGGACTCACCTAGAGGCCATTATCTTAAGGGAATTAATGCAGAAACAGAAAACCAAATATCACATGTTCTCACTTATAAATGAGAGATAAACATTAGGTGGTACACAGGGTCATGAAGACGGAAACAATAGATGCTAGGGACTCCAAAAAAGGGTAGGGATGGAGGGGTGCAAGGGTTAAAAAACTATCAGGTACTATGTTCAATACTTGGGTGACGAAATCAGTAGAAGTCCAAACCTCAGCAGCATGCAATATACCTGTGTAACAAACCAGCACATATAAAACCTGAATCTAAAATTAAAATAAGTAAATAAATAAAATAGGCCCCAGAAGAGCTAGATAGCTAGCTGTCTCCACTATGTGAGAACACAATGAAAAGAGGCCATCTGCAAACCAGAAAGCAAGTCCCCACCAGACACTGAATATGTTGGTTCCTTGATCTTGGACTTCCAGCCTCCAGATGTGACAAATCAATTTCTGTTGCACATATATATACATATATATTTTTGCTTCCTTCCTTCCTTCCTTTTTTTTTTTTTTTTTCTTTCTTTACAGAATCTCTGTCTGTCGCCCAGGCTGGAGTGCAGTGGCTTGAACTCGGCTCACTGCAACCTCTGCTTCCTGAGTTTCAGCGATTCTCCTGCTTCAGCCTCCTGAGTAACTGGGACTACATGTGCTTGCCACCACACATACTTTGCCCTTTTCTCCATCTCTTCTTCCTGTCCATAACTAGAACATGATGCGTGGCTTTACAGAAACCCTCTTGGTACCACAAAGTTGAAAGCCACATCTGAGAACGGTATCACAGGAAGCAAGCAGGATGCTTCCCTGATGATCTCAGGAAACTGCAGTGCCAACCCTGAAATGCTTATTCTTAGACTTCTTATTTCATAAGGTCAGTAAACTCCCTATTTGATTAATTTGCTCCAGGTCATGACTCTATTACATACAACCAGATACAAACCTAACTCTTACATATTCTCTATCTCAGTTTTCCCCTGAATGTGCCTCCCCCTGCTCTTGTGCTCACTGACTGCTCTCTTACCACACTTTGTCTACAACCCATTGAGAAGAAGTTGTTTATCTTCTCACACTCCATGAAACAAAGGCCATGGAGATGTCATCAATCTCCTTTCTTTTTGTCAATTTTAAACTTTTATTCTTTCTCTCCTATGTAAAATCACTTTCTTCTTTGAGGTTCACACCATTGTTTTCGTTCTCCAACACTCAGCAGCACTGTCATTACCCAACCTTTCAGGATATACTCCTTAATCTTACTCTCTATCCAGAATTTCATTATCATTCTAGGTTTCAATCTTGATATTCAATCTCCCCCTTCCCTTCCTTCCTTCCTTGTGTGTGGGTTTTTTTTTTTTTTTTTGTATTTATTTTATTTATTTATTTATTTTGAGACAGAGTTTTTTGCTCTGTTGCCCAGGCTGGAGTGCAGTGGCATGATCTCAGCTCACTGCAACCTTCACCTCCTGTGTTCAACCAATTCTCCTGCCTCAGCCTCTTGAATTGCTGGAATTGCAGGTGCCTGCCGCCACACCTGGCTAATTTTTTGTATTTTTAGTAGAGATGGAATTTCACCATGTTGGTTAGGCTGGTCTCAAACTCTTGACCTCAGTTGATCCACCCACCTCAGCCTCCTGTAGGATTGATTACAGGCCTGAGCTACCACTCCTTCCCTCCTTCCCTCCCTCCCTCCCTCCCTTCCTCCCTTCGTTCCAGACAGGATCTGCCTCTGTCACCCAGGCTGGAGTGCAGCGGCGTGCTCTGGCTCACGACAGCCTTGACCCCCCCCAGGCTCAATCAGTCTTCCTGCCTCAGCCCCCTGAATTGTTGTACTGAACCGAGCATAGAAAGTCAACACCAAGACAAAAGTAGGCCAAATTGCAGGGTCTTTATTGCCGGCGACCACGGAGGACTCGCATCTCTCCAACCCGCGGCCCCGAAGGGAGGGTGTCAAGACCTTTTATACCCGTAAAAATCACCTTGGGAGTGAGGGTGAGTAGGGGGGTGGGGGTGAGGAGCTTCAGACATTCTGAGGGCCAGGGGACTTTTGACATTCTGATTGTTACTTAAGCGGTTAACAAAAGTCAAGATAAGCATTTGTTTACACATTGTCTGGGTAGGGTGGAAATTACAAGTTGCAGGGGCCAAGATGGCCTGGGTTTGGACTGGTTACCTGTCACATTATGGGTTACAGAGAGCAGTTTAAACAGAAAGCCAAGGTAGGGTTGAGGTATGCAGTTTTATAGGGCTTTTACCATGTCACATTCTCAGTCTTCAAAACTATCCCAACCACTGCCTGTTACCAATTCCCAAAGCTGTTTTCACATTTTCAAGTATCTTTATAGCAATGCCCCACTCCTAGGTTCCAATTTTCTGTACTAGTCCATTGTCATACTGCTATAAAGAAATAGCTGAGACTGGTTAATTTAGAAAGAAATGAGGTTTACTTGGCTCATGTTTTTATGGACTGCACAGGAAGCATGGTTTGGGAGGCCTCAGGAAACTTGCAATCATAGTAGAAGGTGAAGGGGAAGTAAGCAAGTATTTTATGGCCAGAGCAGCACAAAAAGCAAGAGGAGGGAGGTACCATGTGCTTTTAAACAACCATACCTCGTGATAACTGACTCACTGTATTCGTCCATTCTTGCACTGCTCTAAAGAACTAGCAGTCAACTTAGAAAGAAAAGAGGTTTGATTGGCTCATAGTTTTGCAGGCTGTACAGGAAACATGGCTGAGAAGGCCTCAGAAAACTTTCAATCATGGCAGAATCAGGGATGTCTTATATGGCTGAAGCAGGAGGAAGAGAAGGAAGTGAAAGGTGCTACACTCTTTTGAACAACCAGATCTCATGAGAACTTACTCCTTATCATAAGAACAGCAAGGGAGAAATGTGCTCCTTGATCCAGTCACCTCCCACCAGGCCCCTCTTCAGACCCTGGGGATTACAATTTGACATGATATATGGGCAGAGACACAGGCCCAAACCATATCAGTGTTGTTTTAATAATTTATTTCAAAATGTCATTCCCTTTATTAATTCCATATTCGTTTCCTCACATCTTCAGGCAGCTACAGGGGTATTCTATTTGGATCTCCCTTCAAGAATGTAATAGCTGTTGCTATGCAAGAAGTTCAGATAGCTAGTAGCTTTCAGCTGTGTCACTTGGCACATCTATCTTCACTTACAAGCTGACTCCCTTCTCTTCTTGATCAGCTGCTCTCCAAGAACAGACAGTGGCAGAGGTATCAGGGCCAGGCCATGTCTACCCAAAATAAGATTCACGTAATAGATTATCACTGCACTGTATCTTCCTGTTATGGTGACCAAGACATTGTCAGATAAAAATTTTGGTTTGTCGTTCTTGTTCAATTCTTCTTTCTCTTTGCTTTCCTTTCTCACGGATCCAGTGTTCTTTGAGGTCTGGAAGCTATCCTTAACTGATTTTGCTTCCTTCTCTTCTATTTCCGACAGATGTTATTCTCCATGAGCTTCCTACAGAATCAGATTCCCAGGGACATAACTGAAAGATATCAGGAATAGTTGAGAAAGCAGGTGTGGTAAGATAGGGTTTGGGGACTGTATATCTCATTGCATTGTTAGTAATAGAAATCCAATCCCAAGAGGCATGCTAAATATAGTGTCTGGAACAGAATGGCAGTTCTATTGTTAAATATTGTGACAGTGAAGGCTTGGGAAAATGGTAATTTGGATGTGGCTGTGCTCACCAACACAACGATGCAGGCATTTAAAAAGTACGGAAGTGCAATGCAAACAATGGACATTTCTGTTTGTTGGTTGTTATTGTTTTATTGATATCCAACAGAGTGATAATGGAAGCTTAGGACAGTACAGAGGCAATTCAAAACAAAGTGTGAAGACCAGAGGCTTTTCTTGGTATCTTAAGTGGAACTTTTATTACCTGGGAGAAGAAGGCAGAATAGCATATTATACTTAGATTTACCCAATTTCAAAATAACTCATAGTTCAACTGAAGCAGATCTGTCATGCCAAAGTTGAACCCTGGTGAGAAAAGCCTGGGACCCTGACATAGAGAATAGAGATATCTGAATCCTTGAAAATTTTAGCTTCGCAGACTACTCTGAACTTAACTACACACTCTACAGAGGTTTCTCACATCCCCCGTTATAAACTAGCCATCCCTTTGTGCAGAAAGATAACATGGAACTCTGTCCTTATGTTTTCCATGGCCAACAGTTTGATAATTAGGGTTAAGCCACAGCATAACCAAGTTGACATCACGCCAGGACTAATAAAGAAAAGAGAACTTTAAATTAATGGACCTGCAAAAATTAGCCACTGGATTTGTCAAAGGGAACATAACATAAAACTGCATAAGCAACATTTTATTCACAGTATATTGTCTCAGGATTTGGAATTTAACATCCTAGCAAGGACTTCAAGGGATATCTCATAGAAGCCTAGAAAAAGCAAACTTTTCATGCTGAACAAAGTTGAAATGATTGAACTGATGTGACACACAGTGAAAGAAGAGATATCAAAATTCAGGAAAGTGGCCATGCTGGAATGGATATATTATGTGATGCCAAAAGAACATCAGAAGATTACGTTCTAAGAAGGCTCAGAAGATACATCATTCATGAAGGTTATTGGGAACATTCCTGTGAGAGAGACATTGACAGCACTCAGAAGTCTTGGCCAGGGGTTAGCACAGGAGAACCTGCCATAGAGCTTGCCATGTTGATTGCCATGGGGTTAATGGCATATCAAAGGAATAGAAGCCCTGTGACCACTCTTAATGACCCAAATCTGGGAGACTGATCACAATTACCATAAGAAGTGGCAAAGTCAGAGTGGTATTCAAGCTGAGATTGACACATAGAAACTTGATAAGATGTTTAACAGAAAAAAGCATGTCTGAGAACAAAATACGTGAAGCCAGCAATGTTCTGCTGAATATACATAATGAAAAAAAACATGGATGAATCAGAAGCTAAGGGTAGCCATTCCAATGGAGTCATGATCTTTTACTCAGTTTCCAAAACTAAGTCACTTTCAGATCCAGAATGCACTGATTAGAGTGTCTACGTTCCTAAGTGGAAGGATTCAGCAACTTCACAATAAACAGAAAATGGATTCCCCCAGCCCTTCCCCAAAGTGACCTTCAGCTGTTTACTCAGCTGATACATTAGGTAATAGAGATACTAGAAATATCAAGATAAATTGAATACACAGTATGAGTGAGGCTTGATACTTGAAGACCTGAAGCATCGTCATGGTGTTGTCGGGTTTTGGGGCGCAAGGGAGTATTTAGCTCCCCTGAGAGGATGTTTTTCCAGGCTCTTTGTCTTTCATTCATCCAAGTATGGGAGAGGAGACTACGGCACAGTGCACTCGCAAAGTAAATACTGGACCCAAAAAACTTTTGCAGAAGTGATTTATTTAGGCAGAGAGAGAAAAAGGAGGAGGAGAGAGAAAGAAACAGTTAGCTCTCACATTGAGTGAGAGAAAGAAAAGCCACTCTCACACTAAGTGACAAGGGTTTCCAGAGGGGGAAAACCAGAGAAGGAAAGCTCCTCTCACACTGAGTGAGAGAATCCAGAAAAATGGAATCCAGGAGAGGAAAGCAGCTTCCACACTAATGGAAGGGAATTGAGATGGAGATGGAGTTTAGGAGGTGAAGACAAGCTATCAGGAGAGAGTGGAAGGGGACTCCAGAAGTGAAATCCTGGAGACGAAAGACAGCTTCCACGAAGGAGGTATGGAAGGGGACCCAAGTATGGAATCCAAAGGGGTGTTGAAGAAGGGGACTTTTAACCTTGGAGGAATTCCCTCCCTCTCCAAGTCTGCTGGCCAATGAAAGGAGTTCCTTTGAACTTCCACTGGAGTGATTGACTTTTTGATTCTTTCCAAGTGCACAAAAATTAAAACAGAAAACATTAAATCTCCTGGATGGAGAGGCATGGGAGGTGAGCACGGCACTGGGAAGTTCTTGCCCTTAAAGCTGTGCCCCCTGTGGACCCGGAAAGAGAACACATTCCGTCAATGGCTTCCTTATTCAACTAGGGGCATACAGGAAACAAGTAATTATTGAAGTTAATATAGTTTGGAGATTCATCCCTACTCAAACCTCATGTTGAAATGTAATCCCTAGTGGTGCAGATGGAGATAACTGGATCATTGGGGTGGATCCCTCATGAATGGCTTGAGCCATCATCTTGGTAATAAGTGAGTTCTCATTCTGAGTTTACATGACATCTGGTCATTTTAAAGTGTGTGGCACCTACTCTCCAACTCTGCTCCTGTTTTTTGAGCACCATGCTTTCTGTACAGTCTACAGAACCATGAGCCAATTAAACCTCTTTTATTAATAAATGACCCAGTCTCAGGTATTTCTTTGTAGCAATACAATAATGGCCTAATACAGGAGTTACGGCTGTTTGCTTTAACATTGATCCACTGCTCTGAGGATCCACTTTGTTATTATATCCTCCAGGCCCTGAATGTATCATTCAAGTTAAAGTACTTGGCACTTAGATTATACTTCTGCTGAGTCCTTGATCTGTATATTAAGGGCGTTTAGGAGAGTAGGGAAGGCCAAGTTTCCAACACTGCCCCCAGCTTCATCTTGAAAGCAAATCAAAACCAGTATTCCATCTCTAGAGGGGCAAAAGATGGCAGAATGTTGGCTACCTTTAAAGATCTAAATGAAGCATAGCAGTAATTCCTGTCATATCTCTGTTTAACCCACTGGTGTGGCCTTAAATGTAAGGGGTCCTGGAGAATGACCATAGAATACCACAGTTTCAATCATGTAATGATCTCAATCATAGATGCCATAATAAATATAATTGAATGGATAAATATGTCTCCAGCTATATAGTATGTGATCATTAATTTGACAAATATAAGTCTAATATGGAGAAATGATCAGGAAGTTTTCTTATTTCCATGATTTGGACAAATATATATTTGTTATATATGTTAGTCCTACATATATTATATATAGTCTGTATGTGTGTGTGTGTGTGTGTGTGTATAATGTATGTATATTTGGTGTAACCCAGGGTTCTATTAACTATCATTTCCTCTGTCATAACATAGAGCCCAAAATATCTGAATCACCAAGACCTAACAGAACATTGCATTGACATTTCCTTCATGCATTTAACTGTATGACCTTAGGTTATGTATGAGGCCAGGTACAGATCAAGACAGAACTGAAAAAGTTTACAGGTTCGTTATATTCACAGTTCCTTCAAACAACAAGGGGGACAAGGCCTCTGAGTAATACTTTATCATGGCTTCTGCAAGAACAAAATGACAAGGCAGGAAAAGTATGTCTAGAATTGGCTAACGTAAATCATTTAAGTAGCATCTGGAGTATAGAGACTGCCCCTGGTTGTCTGGTATCTGATTCAGCTGGAGCTATTAGGGCTGATACATAGTGGCCCACAGTTTGGTGGCCTATTGAGGGAAATGGTTGAAGTGTAGACTTAGCCACTCAAAAAGGCAAATTACTGGCGTTTTCTAGTGCATCAAACCTGAATCAAGACAGAACACAGAAAACTGTGTTATAGCATGATATGATGATCATATCAGGAAGTTTAATATGTCTGTATATATCCGACATGAGCAGTAGCAAATGATGTGGATAACTGCACAAGTGCCTAAAAGAAAAAGAAATTAAACCTCAAAGACAAATAGTTATTGAACAGTACCATGTATATGGCTATATGGTGAAAGCAAAAAGTGTAACTATATATGTACACATGTTAACTCCCACCAGAAATAATCCATTTTTGGAAGAAGGCTTGGACACCCAAGAAGACAAAATAATGTCAATTGATATTGTCCTTTCTCCATCTTTACCTGACTGGAACAGCTTTATTTCTGGAAATAGCATAATGGGCACATGAATAGAGTGACCACAGTGGCAGATGGAGGGTACACATGGGCCCAACAACATGGGCTGCAAATGTCAAGAACATCCACCTGTTATATTTTCTGTATCTTTTTTATTTTTTATTTTTTTTATTTTTTTATTTTTATTTTTTATTTTCAAAAGAAAGAAAAAGAGAGGAAAGAAAGTGAGAGTGAAAGAAAGAAAAAAAAAGAATGTAAGAGAGAAAGAAAGAGGAAGGAAAAAAAAATATGGAACGCTTCACGAATTTGCGTGTCATCCTTGCGCAGGGGCCATGCTAATCTGCTCTGTATTGTTCCAATTTTAGTATATGTGCTGCCGAAGCGAGCACTCAAGTTATTTCTTTATTTCTTTGAGACTGAATCTCGCTTTGTCGCCCAGGATGGAGTGCAATGGTGCAATCTCAGCTCACTGCAACCTTTAACTCCCAGGTTCAAGCGATTCTCCTGCCTCACCCTCTCGAGTAGCTGGAACTACAGGCACCCACCACCACACCCAGCTAATTTTTGTATTTTTAGTAGAGATGAGATTTCACCATATGGGCCAGGCTGGCCTTGAACTCCTGACCTTGTGATCCACCCCATCCTCAGCCTCCCAAAGTACTAGGATTATAGGTGTGAGCTACCCCACCCAGTTGGTTCAAGTTCTTTCAAATAACACTCTGCAAATGAAAAAGACAGGTCAGCTACATGTCCAGCATTATCCCTTAGATTCTTTTAGCCAAATTACAAAGCTAATATACTCTATTGATTCTCTGTGGTCTACTACTGTAAAATATACATTGAAAAATAAACTCAAGTGATTACAAGTCCAATACTTACACAAGTAGGAGGATTTACATGGTGGCCTAACAGCATGATTACAATGAGACAGCCCTGGGTTCAAATCCCAGCTCTACTACCTATAACGTGTACTTTAACCTTACGAAAGTTATCGAATGGTAAGCATTCATTTTCTCACCTGTTAAGTGGTGACTATTGTGAATATTAAATGATAGTGAAGTGCTTAGTACATAATATTCAGTTAACAAGTACTATAGAATTTTTCTTTCTATGTAACTTTAAAAAATTATCAAAGAAAGCCCAAATTAAGGCCGGATGTGGTGGCTCACGCCTGTAATCCCAGCACTTTGGGAGGCCGAGGTGGGCAGATCACCTGAGGTCAGGAGTTGAAGACCAGCCCATGGCAAAACCCTGTCTCTACTAAAACTGTAAAAATCAGCTGGGCATGGTGGCACGCACCTGTAATCCCAGCTACTCGGGAGGCTGAAGCAGGATTGCTTGAACCTGGGAGGCAGAGGTTGCAGTGAGCTGAGATTGTGCCACTGCACTCCAGCCTGGGCATCAAAGCAAGACTCCGTCTGAAAAAAAAAAAAAAAAGCCAAAATTAAACTGGAGTCTAAAGATAGGACATGTGTCAATGTATCATAACTGTCTTTATTGTTAAGATGGGAAATTGGGGCCGGGTGCGGTGGCTTACACATGTAATCCCAGCACTTTGGGAGGCCGAAGTGGGCAGATCACCTGAGGTCAGGAGTTCAAGACCAGCCTGGTCAACATGGTGAAACCCTGTCTCTACTAAAAATACAAAAATCAGTCATGCACGGTGGCGGGCACCTGTGGTCCCAGCTACTAGGGAGGCTGAGGCAGGAGAATCGCTTTAACCCAGGAGACGAAGGTTGCACTGAACTGAGATCACACCACTGCACTCCAGCCTCTGCGATAGAGCGAGACTCCATCTCAAAAAAAAAAAAAAAAGATGGGAAATTGGTCCAAAAGATTAAATCATTGTTCAGTTTTTTCAAATGATTTTATTTTACATGCTTCTCTGTAACTTACTAGTTTCTCTCTCTCTTTCTATCTCCTTCTCTCTCTCTCTCTTTCTCTCTTTTTTGAGACATGGTCTCACCATGTTACTCAGGCTAGAGCACAGTGGCACGATCATGGCTCACTGCAGCCTCGACCTCCTGGGTTCAAGCAACCCTTTTACCTCAGGCTTCTGAGTAGCTGAGACTACAGCCACCATGTCCAGCTAATTAAAACCTTTTTTATTTTTTGCAGAGATGAGGTCATGCTATGTTGCCTAGGCTGGTCCCCAATTCCTGGGCTCAGGTGATCCTTCTGCCTCAGCCTCCCAAAGTGTTAGTATTACAGGCATGAACCGCTATTCCCAGCCTGCTAATTTCTCTCTACCTCATGGGTTTAAGCTATTCTCCTGCCTCAGCCTCCTGCCTCAGCTGCTGAGATTACAGGCGCATACCACCACGCCCAGCTAATTTTTGTGTTTTTAGTAGAGATGGGGGTTTCATCATGTTGGCCAGGCTGGTCTCAAACTCCTGACCTCGTGATCCACCCACCTCAGCATCCCAAAGTGCTGGGATTACAGGTGTGAACCACTGCACCCGGCCCAGTAATTTCTCTTTAAATCATACTGCTGACATCTTCCCTGTCAGTAGAAGTATATCAACTTCATTACTTTTAATATCTGTAATCATTTTTTTGGTAGCCATTCATTTTTAATAAAGAGGGATTCTTCACATTTTGTGATTTCATTTTTTTAATTTTTTTTTTTTTTGAAACAGAGTCTCACTCTGTCATGGAGGCTGGAATGCAATGGCACGATTTTGGCTCACTGCAATCTCTGCTTCCTGGGCTCAAACGATTCTCCTGCCTCAGCCTCCCCAGAGGCTGGGATTACAGGCGTCCACCACAACACCCAGCTAATTTTTGCATTTTTATTTTATTTACTTATGTTTTATTTTTTGAGACAGAGTTTCACTCGTTGCCCAGGCTGGAGTACAGTGGCATGATCTCAGCTCACCGCAACCTCTGCCTCCTGGGTTCAAGCAATACTCCTGCCTCAGCCTCCCAAGTAGCCGGGATTACAGGCATGTACCACCACGACCAGCTAATTCTGTATTTTTAGTAAAGACAGGGTTTCTCCATGTGGGTCAGGCTGGTCTCAAACTCCTGACCGCAGGTGATCCCCACCTCGGCCTCCCAAAGTGCTGGGATTATAGGTGTGAGCCACCGAGCCTGGCCTA
The DNA here is from genome assembly GCA_963573385.1 of Cacajao melanocephalus. Taxonomy (NCBI): domain Eukaryota; kingdom Metazoa; phylum Chordata; class Mammalia; order Primates; family Pitheciidae; genus Cacajao; species Cacajao melanocephalus. Next base: position 15,027 of record CAUYLG010013606.1, read on the forward strand.
ATTTTTGTATTTTTAGTAGAGATGGGTTTTCACCATGTTGGCCAGGCTAGTCTGGAACTCCTGACCTCAAATGATGTGCCCACCTTGGCCTCCCAAAGTGCTGGGATTATGGGTATAAGCCACCGTGCCTGGCCTCAAATTTTGTGATTATTCATTTGAACTTTGTAATCAAACTATTAGGGTGATGTGTTGGAGCTGATCCCATACTGTAGGTTCAGGAAATAGAGTCATTACGGACGTCATATTAACGTTAAAGGAAGCAACACAGAGGCTTCCCTCTTGGGACTGAGAAGGGAAAGAGTTGTAAAAAACATACATAAATGTAAATACTATTCTCCTAGTACTTGGATTTCAGAAGTGAAACTGAAGGACTGAACTGTCCATATTAGGAAACGATTGGCTGCTCAATGACCACAGTGTTAAGCTAAGCATTTTGTCCCTTTTTGTGGGGAGAGAGATATGAAAGGGAATTGGTCAGGAGGACATTAGATCAGTTAGCTTTAACATCAATCTCTTCTCTTCCAACACAATCTCAGTACAGTTACAAGCATTATGAAATCAGACTTTCACTTTAATTAGAGAGATTGAAAATCTGGCTCCATTTTTAAAGGTGAGGTTTCTAAATTCGATTCCTAAATGATGTTAACTATTGTTCCCTGAAATTGCATCAGAGTTAAAAATCTGCGTTGAGATTGGTTTGAATTAATCTAAATATTAAACATGTGCTCTTGCCGTAAAGCAGTAAGCAAAGGCCTGAAGAAGACAAGTTTTTCAGCCTTTCTGGCGTTTGATAGATTTCACCTTAATAAAATTGTGAACTCCCATTATGGCATAATCAGCTTCCTTTATTTTACTTTATTTATTTATTTTGAGACTGGGTCTCATCCTGTCACCCAGGCTGAGTGCAGTGGTGCAATCATGGCTCACTGCAGCCTTGATTTCCCAGGCTCAAGCAATCCTCCTGCCTCAGCCTCCCAAGTAGCTGGGACTACAGGTGAATGCCACCACACCAGGCTAATTTTTTCTATTTATTGTATAGATGGGGTCTCATTATCTTGCCCAGGTTGAAGCCTCCTTTAGCTAAAAATCAGGGATAAAACAGTATTAAGCTTGCAAGAAGAACATAGTTGTGTGGTATGTGCTGTGTCAGGCAACAAGACACGATCAACCAGGAGCCCAAACATCTCAAACCGAACAAAATAAATGTTCCCCAGGCTATATTTGGGGAAATCCTCTTCCATTAAAGTTTCTTCAGGATACCTTGCATCCTCTGAGTTCATGTTTCTGAAATAAGTGCCTAGTATCATCCAAAACTATAATTTCTCTAGACTTTTTTCCTGCTTCTGCTGAAACTGACAGACTGGTGTGTGTGTGTGTAGGTTTGTGTGTGGTGTGTATGTGTGTGTGTGTGTGCATGCGTGCACGCGTGTGTTTTCACCTCCAGAGAACAAGGGTCTCAGCCAACCCTGGCAATAGAATATCCTTATTACTTGTTGAGCTGGTAAATGTAAAGAAAAAAGAAAATCCTTATTACTGTCTTTGATAACCCAGTTTTGAGAGTTGGTGCTTGGAAATAAAAAAAAATTTTTTTTTCTTGAGTTGGAGTTTTGCTCTTGTTGCCCAGGCTGGAGTGCAATGGCAGGATCTTGGCTCACCACAACCTCTGCCTGCCAGGTTCAAGAGATTCTCCTACCCCAGCCTCTCGAGTAGCTGGGATTACAGGCATGCACTACCATGCCTGGCTAATTTTGTATTTTTAGTAGAGATGGGTTTCGCCATGTTGGTCAAGCCGGTCTTGAACCCCTGACCTCAGATGATCCGCCCGCCTCGGCCTCCCAAAGTGCTGGGATTACAGGTGTGAGCCACTGCATCAGGTCAATAAAGATGTTTTGATAGATATAAAGCCCCTGGGCCTGTGTAGGTGTCTGTGGACACATTTATGAAAATCGGTTGGCCCTGCAACTCTCCCAGACACTCAAGCTCACTGCCAGGCTAACTTTGGCTAGCATACCCTCTCAGTCTCACCAACGCTTGACAGGGTCTGGCTTAGCACAGCTCTGTGGGTTGGAGGGCCAGATGGCTCCCAAAGAGCCCTGACCAGAGGCACAGGCCTGTGACCAGATGTCCTATTCTAGGACAGATGGCTTGAATTGCCTCCTGCTCCCTTTTGCTCTGGCAGTCTCTGGGACTGCTGAGTGCTGGGACCACTACAGAAATAGGATGATACTTCGCAAAGACGGCTTTTAATTAAGTATTAGGGAGAGCGAAACAATCCAATATTTTCAAAGATGAGTCACTCTGGGATTGGCCCTTTTGCTTGCCTTAGGGTTCTAACCTCTTCTATTCCCAGGTGAGACAAAGAACAATATAGTCTAATCAGTTCATCAGCACATTGGCAAATCGGAGTCCTGGGCTTGGAAAAGATCTTTGCAGTGAGAGCATGTGGAAAGAGAATGCGGCAAGAGAGCTGCTATCTTCAGGGGAATACTGGTCTGCCCACTGCCAGGAGGGCTCATTACTTTGAAAAAGTTTTCAAAGTTTACCTTTGAGCCTCATTAACCAGGTACTGGCATTTCCCCAGGGTTTAGTGGTTAGTGGAAGCTGACACATCACATAACCCAGGTCACCAGACACCAAATACCAATTGTCTGAGTTAAAATACAAACAGTTCCGTAAAAGAGGACACCCAGTAGTCAGCCTGACGGTCGTATCCCCTCCCAACAGGAAAATACACTGAAAGCCCACTCGGGCTGCAGATACCTTACTGGCGCATCCACCGCCACAGCTAGAGAGATCCCCTCAGGAATGTGTTGACTTGATATACCTCCTTTCAGGGCCCCCTCCTCACATTCTTTCTTTACACAAGTTAATACCATTTACTCAGCAGAGGCTTTACACATGCTAATAGAGACTCCTCAGGCTATACCTTCATCTCAGGACAGGTGGAAACCTTAATCATCTGGTTTCATTTTAACTTTCCATGACAGTAAAAGGTACAGTAACTGCAGGACAATCCTTTCCTGCCTTCCTAGCGTAGTTAATCCTAAAAAACCTCTGTGGGGCAATTCAAGTTGAAAATGTAATCACTATTTAATTTCAAATTAATTAATTTAAATTTAATTTTAATGTGTGTATATGTGCACAGAGTCCCAAAACTGACACCCACTCATGCTAAAACATCAAATCTCATCAAGACAGACACAATTATATCAACAATCACACTGGCTATCATAAACACAAACTAGAGGCATTTTCCCTTCATTAGTTACGACATTATTGTCCCATAATATGGCCATTTACCTATTTATTTTTATATTTTTATTTTTTGAGATGGAGTCTCGCTCTGTCCCCCAGGCTGGAGTGTAATGGCACGATCTCGGCTCACCACAACCTCTGCCTCCTGGGTTCAAGAGATTCTCCTGCCTCAGCCTCCAGAGTAGATGGGACTACAGGTGCATACTGCCAAGCCCGGCTAATTTTTTGTATTTTAGTAGAGACGGAATTTCACCATGTTGCCCAGGCTGGTCTCAAACTCCTGAGCTCAGGCAATCCGCCCACCTCGGCCTCCCAAAGTGCTAGGATTACAGGCATGAGCCACCTTGCCTGGCCTACCTGTTGTTTCTTAGCGTTTATGCACTATCCATTTAAGACTAAGTTTAGGCCAGGCTCAGTGAGTGGCTCACACTTGTTATCCCAGCATTTTGAGAGGCCGTGTTCGGTGGATCACCTGAGGTCAGGAGTTCAAGACCACCCTGGTGAACATGGCGAAGTCCCATCTCTACTAAAAATACAAAAAAGTTTGGCTAGGCATGTGGCTCATGCCTGTAATCTCAGCACTTTGGGAGGCCGAAGCAGGTCGATCATGAGGTCAGGAGTTTGAGACCAGCCTGGCCAATATGGTGAAACCCCGTCTCTATTAAAATACAAAAACATTAGCTAGAGGTGGCGGTTTGTGCCTGTAGTTCCAGCTACTTGGGAGGCTGAGGCAGAAGAATCACTTGAATCCGGGAGGCAGAGATTGCAGTGAACCAAGATCATGCCACTGTACTCCAGCTTGGGCAACAGAGTGAGACTCTGTCTCAAGAAAACAAGACTAAATGTATAACAAAACATAAATTTAAAAAATGATATCCACTGTTTATATAACTCAACTTTTTTTTTTTTTTTTTGAGACAAGCTCTCATTCTATTGCTCAGGCTGGAGTGTAGTGGCATGATCATAGCTCACTGCTCAAGTGATCCTGCCTCAGCTTCCCATCAGAGTAGCTAAGACTGCAGGAACGCACCACCATGCCTGGCAAATTTTTTTAAAACTTCTTTGCCAGGTGTAGTAGCTTATGCCTATAATCCCAGTACTCTGGGAGGCCGAGGTGGGTGGATCATGAGGTCAGGAGTTTGAGACCAGCCTGACCAACGTGGTAAAACCCCATCTCTACTAAAAATACAAAAAGTAGTCAGGCATGGTGGCATGTGCCTGTAATCCCAGCTATTCAGGAGGCTGAGAAGAGAGAATCGCTTGAATTTGGAAGGCGGAGGTTGCAGTGAGCCAAAATCGCGTCACTGCACTCCAGCCTAGGCGACAGGGTCTTGCTCTGCTGCCCAGGCTGAACTTGAATGCCTGGCCTCAAGTGGTCTTCCTGCCTAGGCCTCTCAAAATGATAAAATTATAGGTGAGAGGCACCAAGCCTAGTATTAACCTTTGTTTTTTTCTTTTGGTTTTTTTTTTTTCCTTTTGAGATGAAGTCTCGCTCCTATTGCCCAGGCTGGGTTGCAGTGGCACAATCTCGGCTCACTGCAACCTCCACCTCCTGTTTCAAGCGATTCTCCTGGCTCAGCCTCCCCAGTAGCGGGGATTACAGGTGCCCGCCACCATACCTAACTAATTTTTTTATTTGTAGTAGAGACGGGGTTTCACAATGTTGGCCAGGCTGGTCTCGAACTCCTGACCTCAGGTGATCCACCTGCCTCGGCTGCCCAAAGTGCCGGAATTACAGGCGTGAGCCATCGTGCCCAGCCTAACCTTTGTTTTTTTTTTTTTTTTTTTAAAGAGTAACAAGGGCCAGGCACGATGACTCACGCTTGTAATCCTAGCACTTTGGGAGGTCGAGGCAGGAGGATCATAGTCCAGGAGTTCAAGACCAGCCTGGGCAACATGGTGAAACCATATCTCTACAAAAAATACAAAAATTAGCTGGGTGTGATGGTGCACACCTGTGGTCCCAGCTGCTCGGGAGACTGAGGTGGGAGGATCACTTGAGCCTGGGAGGCAGAGGCCGCAGTGAGCTAAGATCACAAGATCATGTCACTGTACTCTAGCCTGGGTGATATAGAGATACGCTGTCTACAAAGAAAAAAAAAGGGGGGGTAACAAGTCCTGGCATGGTGATTTATGCTTGTAATCCTAGCACTTTGGAAGGCTGATGCAGGAGGATCACTTGAGCCCAAGAGTTCTGGACCAGCCTGGGTCACACAGTGAGACCCTGAAGCTGACACAGGAGGTTTACCGGAGCCCAGGAGTTCGAGACCAGCCTGGGTAGTACAGCGAGATCCCCATCTTAATTAAAAAAAAAAAGAGTAATAAAATGAATGAAAACTTTGCAAATGAAATTACCTTCACTGAACAAGTTGAAATAACAAGAGACGTGATGTGCATTGTTATGCCTTAAATATTTTTTGCTATAAATCAGCAAAACTGTGAGAAATCTGATGAGATAACTTAAGGTAACACAGACCAGCTCTGTGAAAATGATGCATGGTGGCTTCAGGCACTCTAAGAAGTACACCAAACAAATCCATCCTGAGAGACGCAAAGAAAATGCTTTGTGTATCAGTCTTTTTTTTTTTTTTGTGAGACGAAGTCTCGCCCTATCACCGAAGCTGGAGTGCAGTGGCGAGATCTCAGCTCACTGCAACCTCGGCCTCCCAGATTCAAGCAATTCTGCCTCAGCCTCCTGTGTAGCTGGGACTACAGGTGCGCACCACCACGCCTGGCTAATTTTTTGTATTTCTAGTAGAGACAGGGTTTCAGCGTGTTAGCCAGGATGATCTCAATCTCCTGACTTCGTGATCTACCCACCTCAGCCTCCGAAAGTGCTGGGATTACAGGCATGAGCCACCACGCTCAGCCTGTGTGTCAGTTTTTATTGCAGAAGAAACCACCTCAAAACTTACTGGTTTCACTCTAAAACAATAAGCATTTATTCTTTTTCATCAGTCTGTGGGTTTGCTGGGGAAGTCTTCTGGTCTGGGCCAGCTCAGCTGGGCCTGGATGGTCTAGAATGCTCTAGTTCACGTGTCTGGTGGTGGCTGGCAGGCTATCTGGTCTAAGGGACCACACTCATACACAGCTGGCAGTTGGTCAGATGTCAGATGGGGTGATGACTATGTGTCTGTCATCATCCATTAGGTTAGCAGGAGTTATCCACGTAGCAGTAGAAGAGGTCCCAGCAGCAAGAGAAAGCAAGGCCCTGTTGTAATCACTTCCCAACACACTTCTTGCTTGACATTTGCCAGTGTACTCCACAAAGAAAGTCACATGGCCAAGCCTAGAGTCGGCAAACGGAGAAACAGATTCCACCTCTGGATGAGAGAAGCTGAAAGACACCGTGGCTATTCTGTTCAACCCAGTACCCCTTAGAAGCCAAAGTAGAGTTTAAATGATATTCCTTATAACATGCATGGGCAGATATCTCAGGGCTGAATCATCCAGGTTTCAGGGCATGCTACACTTTCTGTCACTTGTATCATATTTCTGTGATGGGAGGAGCATGCTTTTTTCTGTGTCAGCTACTGAGGTCAACTAGTAGGGCCACTTTCCTAGGCCCTTTTTCTGTACCTTGAGACAGAGATAAAACCAAAGAGGCAGGCAAGAAGCTAGATCTTCTGAGGGCCCTGCAGGCCACATAAAGGAATTTAGCCCTTGTTCCCAAGAGCAATGCGAAGCCATAGAGCATTTTAAGGGAAAGATTCGATCGCTTGGGCTGTAGTGAAGACAGCAACTCTAGAAGTTTTGCCAGGAAGGAGAATTAGTAAGATAGGGCTTTAGTCAACAGAGTGTGGGATTGAGGGAAAGGCTTTTTGTTCTTCTTCTGAAAGCAAAAGATGAGTGAAACTAGAGTTTGCTTGAATACTAATGGAAGGATCCAATATTGCAAGAGGTTAAAGTGAAATCCCTAAGAATGGGGAAGGGAAACTTGAACAGCCATGGAGTTTGGCTTTTTTGTTTTCTTTTGAGATGGAGTTTTCGCTCTTGTTGCCCAGGGCAGTGGCACGATCTCAGCTCACTGCAACCTCTGCCTCCCAGGTTCAAGCAATCTCCTGCCTCAGCCTCCCCAAGTAGCTGGGATTACAGGCACCTGCCACCACACCTGGCTAATTTTTGTATTTTTTAGTAAAGATGGGGTTTCATCATGCTGGCCAGGCTGGTCTCAAACTCCTGACCTCAAGTGATCCACCCGCCTCAGCCTCGTAAAGTGCTCGGATTACAGTCGTGAGCCACTGTGCCCAGCCTGGAGTTTGGCTTTTAAGAAAAAAACTTCACCTTGACTTCCCTTCAAATTGGTCTAGAACGCTCTAGTTCATGTGTCTGGTGGTGGCTGGCAGGCTAGCTGGCCTAAGGGGCCACACTCATACACATCTGGCGGTTGGTCAGATGTCAGATGGGGTGATGACTATGTGCCTGTCATCATCCATTACTTTGTCATCATCCAGTAATTGACTTTATTTTTGTTATATACAGTCCTGTGGATTTTAACACATGTACAGATTCATGTAACTATTACCACAATTAGGATTCAAAATAATTCCATCACTCCCAAATCCTCTTTTTGCTATCATTCCCTCCATCCCCTTAGCTCCTGGCAATCACTAACTTACATTTGTCCAGGCTGGAGTGCAATGGCAAAATCTTGGCTCACTGCAATCTCTACCTCCAGGGACCAAGTGGTTCTCCTGCCTCAGCCTCCCCAGTAACTGAGATTACATGCATGCACCAGCACGCTTGGCTAATTTTGTATTTTAGTAGAGACTGGGTTTCTTCATGTTGGTCAGGCTGGTCTCGAACTCCTGACCTCAGGTGATCTGCCCACTTTGGCCTCCCAAAGTGCTGGGATTACAGGCATAAGCCACCATGCCAGGCCCTACTTTATTCCTTTTTATTGCTAATATTCCATTTGTGTTGGCTTCCGCTACTATCTCTTAGGTCAGTAAATGATACCACTATTCTAACAGTTACTTGGGTCAAAAACCTTGGCATCATCCTTCACTCTCTTCTCTAGTCTGTACAACCAATCCATCAGCAAATCTTGGTGGTTTCACTTTATCTATTTATTTACTTAAATGTTGTGAGACAGGGCCTGTCTCTGTTGCCCAGGCTGGAGTGCAGTGACGTGATCATGGCTCACTACGGCCTCCATCTCCTGGGCTCAAGCCATCCTCCCATCTCAGCCCCCTGACTAGCCGGGACTCCAGGCACACACCATCACACCTGGCTAATTTTTGTATTTACTGGTAGAGATGCAGTTTCACCACGTTAGCAGGCTGTTCTCAAACTCTTGGGCTCATGTGATCCACCCACCTCAGTCTCCCATAGTGTTGGGATTACAGGCGTGAGCCACTGGGCTGGCTGGCTCGCTTTCAAAACACACCTGGAATCTAATCACTTATAACTACCTCCAGTGCTGTTATCTAGTTCAGGCCACCATCATCTTCTGCTAAGATCAGTGCTTCTACTTTTACCCCTCTACTCTCCTAGTCTATTCTCCACACAACAGCTAGAATGATCCGTTTAGAGATAGAAATCTGATCAAGTCACTCTTTTGTTCACAACTTTCCAGGGCTTTCAGTAGTGACTGGCAAAACTGTTGCCATAATTTATAAGGCCCTGCATGATAAGGCCCCAGCTACCTTTTTATCTGGTCTCCTACCACTCTCCCAGTCACTCACTCTGAATCTACACAGTGGTCTCCTTGCTATTCCTATAGTACCTCAAGCAGGCTCCTGCCTGAGGGCATTTGAATTTGCTGTCTCCCTGGCCTGGAACACTCTTCCCCTAGATATCTACGCAGCTCACACCCATTAAGTCATTTCTAGTTTCTGCTTAAGGGCTCCTTATCATAAATTCGTCACTGACTAATATCTAAAATAGCAGCTACCTGACTCAACTGTCTATCCCTACCCTGCTTTGTTTTTTTCATAGCATTTATCTCTGACATTATATACTTTTCTCTCCCGAACTAGTAAAGATCCTTGAGAGCTGGGCATTTATTTTGTCCACTGCTCAGCAAGCACCTACGTGAGTGCCTGATCTGGCATATAGTGGGAGTTCAATGAATATTTTTTATTGAATACATAGGGGGGAAGGACAGGATGGGAACACAAGTAAGTAGGTTTCTAGATTTCAGGACATTCTATATTTTGTTACTTATATGATAAGGAAATCGGGGGAAGTGGTATGGGTGTAGGATCAGATTTGTAGAGATCGTGGAGAGCGCTGAAGGAATTAACAGACAGTGCAGAGTAAAATTAAAAAAAAGAGATCGTGGAGAGCAAGTTGACTAAAAAAATATAATAAAATTTCTAGTCACAGTTCATAGTCCATTTTGTTCCCCCTGAAATAGAGTCTTGCCCTGTTACTCAGGCTGGAGTGCCATGGTACAATCTCAACTCACTGCAACCTGCCTCTAGGGTTCGAGCAATTCTCCTGCCTTAGCCTCCTGAGTAGCTAGGATTACAGGTGCCTGCCACCGCACCCAGACAATTTTTGTATTTTTAGTAGAGACGGGATTTCACCATGTTGGCCAGGCTGGTCTCAAACTTCTGACCTCGTGATCCGCCCGCCTCTGTCTCCCAAAGTGCTGGGATTACAGGCATGAGCCACTGCGACCTGCCCACAGTTCATTAATAGTTGGTAATTATTTAGTGATGTCTATCTATTCAGCAGGACAATTTTTTCTTTTTCTTTTTTTGAGATGGAGTTTCACTCTTGTCGCCCAGGCTGGAGTGCAATGGCACGATCTCAGCTCACTGCAACCTCCACATCCCAGGTTCAAGCTCTCCTGCCTCAGCCTCTGAATAGCTGGGATTACAGGCCTTCACCACCACACCTGGCTAATTTTTGTATTTTTATTAGAGATGGGGTTTCACCATGTTGGTCATTCTGGTCTTGAACTGCTGACCTCAGGTGATCCGCCTGCCTCAGCCTCCCAAAGTGCTGGGATTACAGGCGTGAGCCACCGCGCCTGGCCTCAGCAGGACAATTTCCTATGACAAGGTACAGGCAAGGAGAAACACGTAGGTCCACCCAGGGTGAGGGATCTTGCTGGGGAAAAGGGAGTGTGGTGGGATTAAGATTAAGTACAGGCAGGTTTGTAATGGTATATCATTGAATTTTAACTGGATAAGGAGGGAAGTGAAGAGTAGAGGATAAGAGATAAAGTAGAGGCTTTCAACTGATTAGATGCTCTGATAAAGTGAAAGAACAGGCTCACACCTGTAATCCCAGCACTTTGGGAGACCCAGGCGGGCAGATCACCTGAGATCAGTAGTTCAAGACCAGCCTAGCCAACATGGCAAAACCCCTCTCTACTAAAAATACAAAAATTAGCTGGCTGTGATGGTGCGCGCCTGTAATCCTAGCTACTCGGGAGGCAGAGGCAGGAGAATCGCTTGAACCTCGGAGGGGGAGGTTGCAGCGAGCCGAGATCGCGCCACTGCACTCCAGCCAGGGTGACAGAGACACCGTCTAAAAAAAAAAGTGAAAGAACAGTTATTATGCTGTAATGGGGGGATGGAGGGGGAAACTGTCTCTGTCACCAGGCTGGAAAGCAGTGGCACAATCACGGCTCACTGCAACCTCCGCCTCTACTCTTCTGGGCTCAGGTGATCGCCTATCTCAGCCTCCCGAGTAGATGGGACCACAGGCGTGCGCCAAAGCACCCCACTAATTTTTGTAGAGACTGGGTTTCACTATGTTGCCCAGGCTGGTCTCCAACTACTGGGCCTAAGAGAACTGCCTGCCTTAGCCTTACCAAAGTGCTGAAACTACACGCGTGAGCTACTGCACCTGGCCTATAATTCAAAAGTAGTTAAGCTGAGAGAGGACAGCAGGCTGTGGTTGAAGAGAGGTTTGCTCAATCACTGAGTCCTGGCTGGGTGCGGTGGCTCACACCTGTAATCCCAGCACTTTGGGAGGCTGAGGCGGGCGGATCACAAGGTAAATGGATCGAGACCATCCTGGCCAACATGGTGAAACCCCGTCTCTACTAAAAATACAAAAATTGTACTATCACGTTGGATATTAAAAAGAAATAAAAAATACAAAAATTAGCCGGGGGTGGTGGGGCGCGCCTGTAGTCCCAGCTACTCGAGACGCTGAGGCAGGAGAATTGCTTGAACCTGGGAGGCGGAGTTGGTAGTGAGCCGAGATCGCGCCATTGCACTCCATCCTGGGCGACAGAGCAAGACTCTGCCTCAAAAAAAAAAAAAATTACTGAGTCGTAACGCGATAGCGTTTAGAGAGACAAGGTCCAGGTTTTCACTGGGATTGGGAGGCTGACATAAGGGTCGCTAACGACGAGGCCTGATGTTGAATGGGTTGGCCACATAGGCTCTGAAATTGTCAAGGAAGATGGTCAGAGGCGGTAAAGACAAGGAGCTGGATAACACAGACGGGCAGATTATCTCCAAGCGGGGTGAAATAGGTGGCAGAGTCTAAGAGAAAGCGTCGGAGAAGCAAGTATTTTTACAAGAGGTGACAGCACCTGGCACATAATCCTGACCTTCGGAAACTGAGAATAGAGAATACTAATTCATGTGAGAGGGTTCCAAGGGACGCAACATTCTCGGGACAGCCAGGTCTCTGTCCCAAGAATGGGCGGAGAAGTTTAGAGAAAAGCTGATCTAAACGCGGGAATCCCTGAGGAAGACCGGCTTGAAGGCAGGAGACTGAAGGGACTCAAGCAGCGGCAAACCCTACGCCCCTCTGTTCTTTATCTACTTTCCTCCCAACCAACCGCCGGAGCCACACCAACCTCCGCAACAGAAAACGCTCAGAACACTATCTCCAGCCCGGCTCTTTTCAACTCCCCGCGGAAGTGCTCACAACGGAACCCCCCCCCAACCGTGTCCGCACTTTGCCATTGGCCGAAGTTTTCGCCCGCTTCCCCCCACGACTCAGTCGGGCGGCGCAGTCCCTAGGAGTCACTTCCGCTTCGCCCCACCCCCTCGGTTCCTTTTTAGCCGCTTCCGGTTTCGGGCCCGCCCCGCCCCCTCTGGCTCCGCCCCGCCCCCGCCCCCGCCCCCGCCCCCGCCCCTGGCCGGCAGTCCGGCCCCGCGGCGCCGCTTCCGGTGCGGGCCCCGCCCCGGCTGTGGCCCCCAGCTGCGGAGGAGTCCGAGACGCTGCTGCTGCGCTGGGGCCTGAGCGGCCGCCTCCTCCGCCGTCCGAAAACCCGGAGCGCCCAGCACAGGTAAGCGCCACGGGTCCCGGCTCCCTCGGTCGCGGCGGGAGCGGAGGGTGCGGCAGGTGGAGGGCCTCGGCAGGTGTGGAAAGAGGGGGAAGGCGCGGGCCGGGGGGCCCGGGGACAGCGAGGAAAGTGAGAGCGCCACGGGAGCCCCGGGCGCCCTGTGCCCATTAGGGCATTTAAGATAAAGCGATGAGAACGGCGAGGGGCCCTGGAGCTGAGTGGGCGCAGATAGATGGGGCGGGGGCCATCGGAGAAGAGCCAGCGGATTGGCTGGGAGGGTTGGTAGAGGTAAAAGTGATAGGGCTGGATGGGGGAAGGTGAATAAAGAATGGGGGGAGGCGTGCTGGGGTGACCGGGGAGGTGGGCTGTAGTACTTGAAGGGGCCTGGGGCCAAAAGAATCCGGCAGCAAAGGTAGGGGAATGGTCAGCAGGCCGTGTTCAAAGCTTCAGGCAGTCCGTTGCACCAGGCTTGGTGGTCCGGGAACTTTAGGGGAAATGGGGGAGGGGCCCGTGTGAAGGGATGAAGAGGTTTAGATTTGAGACGTAAGTTCTCCAAATGTAGGCAGGTGGTATTGTTTGGATCACTGGCTGCTTAGGGACTACAGGAAGATGGGCTCTTTGGGGGAGGGTGTGTGTATTGAGTTGTAGAACTGAGTCATCTCAGTCTTACTATAAGAGGCTGTGGGAGGGACACCTCCCCCTCTGCTGGGGACAGTATTCAGAGAAGATGGTGCCACAAGACAAGAAGCAGTTGTTCAGTGACTGGCAGGACTTGGTTTAGAAATTATTCCGATCGTGATTGATTGACTGCAATGACTATGAGGACATTTAAATTGATCACCGAATTATTTGCTTTATTCTGTAATTTTATTTGACCCAAATTGTTTTCATTTTAAATGAACACTTTTGCCAACTGTGGATGTAAATCTTGTCATACTTTTTTACACTGTAAGAAGAGCTAAAGCAGTATGAAAGTATTGCTGCAAGCGTAACTCACGCTTCTGAAGTGCCAAGAGAGGAAGTAAAGGCAGTAAGAGGCAAATCGGAATTCGAATCTTTCACAGAAATTCGAAAGACACAAACAGTGCTGTAAGATAAACAGCAAATGAGAATTTTTATCTCTCCTAATTGGCCTAGCTTTAAAACTTGTACCTTTTTTACTCTAACCTGGAAAAAAATCTTAAATCCAAGCAGTTTTTATTGCTAAAAATGTGATTACTTCTCCGTGAATTCTTGAAGATGCTAAATAAAGACACTTTGTTTTTTTGTCTTTCGACCCAATCCTAAAACACTGGAACAATGCAGATATCAAGTCCCAACATGTGCAGTGCAGCTTCTTTCATGTGATGACAAAATTGTACGCCATGTTGCAAGTCCTGTTCACCTAAAATTTGCCCTTGCATAGTCATCTATTCAGTTATGGAGACTTGCTGAAGAAACATAACTCAAGTGAAGTTGTTGGGGGTGAGGGCCTGCAGGGGAGAGGTGGGGGAGCTAAAGAAGAGGGTGTGAAAGTGATGTGTGTTTGGAGACTGATTGGTAAGAATGCAGATAAACCTGCCCCCAGAATGCTTTTGGCCCAAAAGCCTTTTCATTTTGTATTTGCCAGAGAATATCGTAGTAGAAATGAATCAGAAAGAAAGGGGATGTGAAGAGATTTACTTGGCTGTTTATTAAAAAAAAACAATGCAGCATTAACTTGTTGTTCAATGTTGATATCTGTTTCAAATTAATTAACTTTAAAATCTCCAGAGGAATTCCCCCGTTTGCTTTTGAGTGACGATTGCAATTTGAGACTCTTGCCTCCTTGTGTGTTTCTTTCATGTTGTTGAAATTGGATTCTTTCTGAGGCTATACTGTCCAGTTAGTATGGCTCAGTCTGTGCAACAAGCAGTCTGGCAATTTGATCAGGGAAATTTGAAAAGTTTAAACCAAGCTTGCTTGGTCTTGCTTTTTCTTTGAGAGAAAAACTGTGTGCCTGATAGTTCTGGGTCTAGCTTGGAGGTGATACCTTTCTCTGATGGGCTTGGGAACATATTCTCCATTTGCAGGCAGGCTGTTCTTTCCCTTTATTATAGTTTGCACGATTACAGCTTCTGCTACAGTGCAAACCCAGTTACCTTTTCAGTAATGAATGTTCGGTAACATTAATTCAGTCACAGATTAATGTTTGATCATGTAGAGGAACAGAGATCAGAACACATGTTAGCAGACTAGATATTGGCTGGATATACTTCTTTTAATAGTATGCTACTCAGTAGTCTGCTGCTACTACTACTGAGATTCGTTCCCTGTTTCCCCTCTTAGATCCTGTTTCTCTTCTTCACACCTTTTCCTACCCACCCACAGAACCCCCACCACTCACTCATTTTAAAACTCGGGTTTAGGAGCATATGTTTAGCGTTCAGAACTCATGGCCCTCTGCTGGAGGAAAGGAAACCTTTTTATACCTGTTTTACATAGCTGTTTTTTCCCCTCCTTCTTTGTGCTTTCTGTTAATCACTTAAGGTTTAGACCCAGTGTGCCTGGTGGGCTGTGCCCAGGTTCAGAGTCATGCCACTCTGTGGGTGAAGCTTGAGGCAGTAATGGAACCACTTCAGCAGCCGCAGCAGCAGCAGCAGCAGCAGCAGCAGCCGCCACACCTGGCTCCTCTGCAGATGGATGCCAGAGAGAAGCAGGGCCAACAGATGAGAGAAGCCCAGTTCTTGTATGCCCAAAAGCTGGTCACACAGCCGACTCTCCTTTCTGCCACGCCTGGGAGGCCTTCTGGCAGCACTCCCTTGGGTCCCTTAGCCAGAGTTCCAGGCACCACAGCAGTGGCCCAAGGTTTTGAACGGGGCAACGTGAACTCAGAGCCTGAGGAAGAGGAAGGAGGTTTGGAGGATGAGGATGGGGATGATGAAGTTGCAGAGGTGGCTGAGAAAGAAACCCAGGCTGCTTCGAAATATTTTCATGTGCAGCAAGTAGCTCGCCAAGATCCCAGAGTGGCACCCGTGTCCAGTCTACTTCCAGCACCAGGACTCCCACCACATGGGCAACAGCCTAAAGAAGACCATACCAAAGATGCCTCCAAGGCCCCACCTTCTGTCTCCACAGCGGGGCAGCCGAACTGGAGTCTGGATGAGCAGCTCAAGCAGGTCAGTCTTTCTGGTATGGGAAGTAGTTTGTTTTTCCTAAAGGCTGGAGAGGGGTACTGGACTGACAGCGTCAGGGGCTGTGCCAGTCTGTGCCTTCTCACCCCACTTCAGTGACCAACAACCTAGACATGAATAGACTTTGGATTTTTTTCTTATTTAATATTTGTTTTCTTCATTAAAGCAATGAAATGTATGTTACTCTTAATAAAGGTTTTTCTTTTCTTTTTTTTTTTTTTTTTTAAGACAGAGTTTCGCTCTTGTTGCCCAGGCTGGAGTGCAGTGGCGCCATCGGGGCTCACTGCAACCTCCGCCTCACAGGTTCAAGCGTTTCTCCTGCCTCCGCCTCCCAAGTAGTTGGGATTACAGGCATGCGCCACCACACCCAGCTAATTTTTTGTATTTAGTAGAGATGGGGTTTCACCATGTTGGGTAGGCTGGTCTCAAACTCCTGACCTCAGGTGATCAATCTGCCTTGGCCTCCCGAAGTGCTGAGATTATAGGCGTGCATCACCGCGTCTGGCCCAGTGTAGGTTTTTCCAAGTTTGATGTGAAAGAATGTCAATACAATCTCATTTTTTAAAGGAAGGATGAAGTTGCAACGATGTCACAAGGAATATCTAAAATGAGATGTGTGACTAATTACAGTTTTTCTAATACTTATGTTTTCTCACAGTAGTGTAAAAGAGCATTCTTGCTTAGACAATTTCTTAGCTCCAGGGTAACCTAGGATCATGCTCTTTAAGGACAGCTGGTTGTTTTGTGCCTAAACACAGCTGAAAAGAAGCACTTGTATTATGTATATTTTCCATCAAAGAACCTTGTAGACATGATTTCATTTCACTCTTACGTCATCCCCTTGACAACAGGGAAGGGTAGACCTCAAAATTTCCTTTTTAGTCAAGGAATGCTGAAGTGACTACCAAATGGCTGAGCATCAGAGTCAGCTAGGGAGCTTTGTAAAAAATACAGATGGCAGAGTCCTAATGAATTGTCTTGGAGGGTGGAGCCTAGGGAATTTTTGTTCTTAGCCAAGCCTTTGACTTCTGATTCGTCTTCACAATATAGTTTTTCCTCACCCAAAGAATGGGAGTGATGATAAGTTGTTCCAGGTTGAGTGACTTTCTGGTGCTTAGGAAGGGAGTTCATGATAAAACCAGTAGTCCCTGGGTACCCTGCATAAGCACACACACTTCTTGTGATCCATTGGTACTGTTTAGAAATCATTTGTGCAAAGCTGTGGGTTTTCACAGGGCAACTGAGAAGTCATATAAGAAAGGTCCTCTGGAACCTGAAAAATCAAATGTCTTGGATCAGGAGGGCTGTACAATAGATCTGAGTTTTACAGCAGTAGTGTTTGCAGCCAGAAGTAGGGTTCAAATCCCGTCACTTCCATTGATTGCCCTTGTGATCTTTTAATAGGGCTCTGAATGGCTCTGAGCCTGTTATCTTCTCATCTGTGAAATAAAAAGAATGAAAGCACCTCCCAAGGATGTTGTAAGGATTAACTGAGCTGGCACACGTGAAAGCCTGTCCAGTGCCAGGCACATGGTAGGTAATAGTGCCCCAGGAGCTCTTTTATGTAAACAGTGCCATCCTCTCCTGCATCACACAGACATGCCTCCGAAGTAGGAGAGGTACTGAGATGCACAGAGGTTTTTGCTCACATCACCCAGGGAGTTAGCAGCAGAGCTAGGACTAGAATCAGAGAATCCCGACTTCCACGACAGCAGCACCCTGGCCGCCAGCCCAGACCCGCCTCCCACTGATTGCTTTGGTTTAGCAAAACATCTGTGAGTTGCCGGCTGCCCCCGCACTGCTGTGTGGTTGGCGGAGTTCCATACCGGCCGCTGAGTCAGCTCATAGCGGGATCCTGCCCTGACAGCGCTGGGAAAGTTCAGGCCCGAGGCGGCTGGGCTGCCCCCGCCTTGGCAGCTGGCCAGCGTCTGCGTGTGTGCGGTCGTTCCTAGAAAGTGCAGCCGCATGCGAGGAACAAGTGGAGCTCCAGAGCCTGTCTGTCTTCAGGAAGTGTAGCAGGTGTTGAGGTCAAGCCATTAGAGGTTTAAAAAAAGACTCTTCAGAACTGGCGTGTGCACATGTGTACACCGTGGCAGGGCACCCAGCACCAAGTTATCTAGATGGTGGCAGCCCTATGATTACGTAGCTCAGTATTCAGGGGGCTGACTGTTGGCATTTGAAACCCTTTGAGTTCACTTTACGTTTCTGAGGCATATTCACTCATTATAGACTGCCTGGCTGAGCACCTGCCAAAATGTTTTATAAATACAAGTAGCTGAGGCATAATCCCTTATCCGAAATTTACCCTCCCCCGGGATTTGAAGATCAAGAACTGAACTGGGGGGGCTTTGGGTAGCAATGACTTCAGCCTTTAAATGTGCACCTCTTTTTCCCCTTTAATTTTTAAAATTGAGTTAGTCTGTGCTCTCCTTGTCTATAAATTCTGCTTTTAAAGGAGTAAATCATGTGCTTGGGAACTTTAAGACTTTTTTTTAAGTTATGTTTTAGAAGGGCCAAAAATAATAATATTCTTTGGGAGAGCCTGAAGAATAGAAACCATTCCAAATCATTAGACTAGATTGTTTTGTTGTTCAGAGTCTTTTGTTTCTGTATGTGACTTAATGGAGTGTCAAAGTAGAATATCCCTTGCTCCAGCAACAATCACAAAGACCTTTACAGTTGACACAGATCTTTTTTTTGGGGGGATGAAGTTTTGCTCTTGTTGCCCAGGCTGGAGTACAATGGTGCCATCTTGGATCACTGCAACCTCTGCCTTCTGGGTTCCAGTGATTCTCCTGCCTCAACCTCCCGCACAGCTGGGATTACAGGTTCCCGCCACCAGGCCCAGCTAATTTTGTATTTTTAGTAGAGACGGAGTTTCACCATGTTGGTCAGGCTGGTCTCAAACTCCTGACCTCAGGTGATCCACCTGCCTTGGCCTTCCAAAGTGCTGGGATTACAGGTGTGAGCCACCGCACCTGGCTTTTTGTGTTTTGAGATAGACCCTTGCTCTGTCGCCCAGCCTAGAGTGCAGTGGCACGATCTTGGCTCACTGCAACATCCACCTCCTGGGTTCGAGCACTTCTCATGCCTCAACCTCCCTAGCAGCTGGGATTACAAGCACATGCCACCATGCCTGGCTAATTTTTTTTTGTATTTTTAGTAGAGATGGGGTTTCACTGTGTTGGCCAGGCTGGCCTTGAACTCCTGACCTCAAGTGATATGCCTGTCTTGGCCTCCCAAAGTGCTGGGATTACAGGCATGAGCCACCACACCCACCCTGACGCAGATCTTATTGTTAATGTGATACAGTGTCCATCTTGTTCTTTTAAACAACAAACTTTTACAGTGGCTTCTTTGTGCCGTGAAACAAGGCGTGTTTCTCTCTCAGGGAGTTCAGGTCTGGCGGTGGCAGTGTGGGAACCTCAAGGTGGATTGGAACTTGGGTTACAATAATTTGATTCTGTCCTGAGTCTTCTGGAGCCTAGCCACCCAGTCTGTGATATAGCACAGATATTTTTAAACAGGGTTTTGTCTCAAACATTCACGTGCCAAAGTTTAAAAAGTTAATTTTGTCTACAGCATAGCATAGCTTGGCAAACCAACAGGAATACTGAAAAGTATTTTGCAAGATTTTGGGGTAAGAGAGGACAGGCATCTGCCAACTGTAAAGTGAAACTGGGAAAGCTTAAGGGTTCCATAGATTACTCTTTGCAGCTGAAATCCTTTACTTAGAACATGTAAAGTCAAAATTATTTCATGGATTCTCTCTGAAGAAACTCTCGGAAAATATTTGCTTCTCGAGGCCTGGATTGTTAGGGTGTAGTATTATACTCTGACGCCACAGTGATGGGAAGATGGATAACGCCATTGAGCCGAGTGTTCTAAAACCCATCAGATTCCTATGGGCAGAGTAAATAATTGTAAAACAAGAAAACAGACAAAGAACTGAGTGTTCCATTTCTCAAAGAGATCATACAGCCAACTGTGGGATGTTGCTGGCCTTGTGGGGGTATTGTTCTGTCCTTCTGGTAGAGGGTGGTTCAGGCAGCACAGGCTGGGTCTGCCTTGAGCCCATTGGTAGAGATAGGTTACTAGAAGGATGTAGACCCCCTTCCATAGAAAAGAAAGAAGAAGGATAGCTTGACAAGCATGTAGGGGCCAGGGTGCGTGTGTCCGATTTTCTGCACACTTTGGCAGTCGCTTTGGTTACTGCATGTAGCTGTGATCCAGCGAGGGGCTTAACATAAGTTCACAGCCAATTCAGTGCAAAGCACTGGGAGTCATTGCACAATGAATGTTAGCCCCCTCCTTTAACCTTCCCTTTCTAGCATGTTTTACAAGATTTTGTTTCATGATTGCCTTCTAGGATGGGAGGGTTGAATTTCAGAATATTTGCAATTAAAGAATTCCTAACATGTCCTAAAGCTTGCTAATCACATGTGTTAGCAAGGACAGGGTATTATTACCAATTTCAAGCACCTCCACGTGCTTGGGGCACCCTCAGCTCGGGTTCTCTCTGAATTTGTTGGAGAAGCACCTCTGCCGTACAGAAGCAGAAGGAAGCTCCATGGCAAATGGGAAGAATCTCCATATTAGATGGGCACTGGGAGACAAAGGGAATGTGACTTGAGAAGGGGGAGTTTTGGGGCTTTTTGTTTTGCTTTTTAGCCTATTCTTAACCATGAGCAAAATCAATCTCATCTTAATGTGAGAGGCAGCTTCCTGCTGGGCGATTAGCAGGCACTACTGTCCATTTTTTCTAATCCCATGACTGACTGACTAGTGTCCAGAAGCCATTCCTCTAAGTAAGGTGTGATCCCTTGGGATAGGCCTACTTTTTTTGGTAGATACTGCGTGACTGTCATTAACTGGGCGTGGTGGTGCACACCTGTAGTCCCAGCTACTCAGCAGGCTGAGGCATGAAAATCACTTGAATCTGGGAGGCAAAGGTTGCAGTGAGCCGAGATCAAACCACTTGCACTCCAGCTTGGATAACAGAGTGTTATGGTGTCTCAAAAAAAAAAAAAAAAAAAAGGAAGAAAAGAAAAAAATGATACAGCATGATTATGGAGCTTTTGAGGTTTTTTGTAAAAATTGTGCAGACTATTGCCCAAAAAAGAAAATGTTCGTAGGCTTTCCTCATGTTCTTTTTAGAGCTACCTTGCATGTCCTTGCCTTCTGCAGTCACAATGGAATCCATCTAGAGGAGTGGTTCGCAATTAGAGGCGACCCCCGCCCCCTCCCAGGGGACATTTTGCAATGTCAGGAGACATTTTTGATTGCTGTGACTGGGGCAGGGGGAGTGTGCCACTGGCATCCAGTGGGTAGACTGGGGATGCTGCCAAACATCCTATATGCACAGGACAGCCCCCCAACAACAAAGAGTTACCTGGTCCAAAATGACAGTAATGCCAAGGTTGAGAAACTGTGCTCTAGATTGTGTAACCAGAAAAAGAACATAAGCTTCGCTTTCATCAGACAGCGCCAGAGACTGTTCCTTTGTGTTTCAGTCTCAGTAACTGAGGACTTTGGCAACCTCGAATTTTCTTCACACCTACTCTCAATATCTGTGCCGAGCTCATATCTTTCCTCTGTAGTCATCCAGGTGAACACACTGTCACTTGGGAGAGGTTTGAGGCCTAGAACTTGAGATCTCTTACTTGACTCTATCAGTGATTCAGCCCAGCTCTCCATGATACCTTTGGTGATATGTGAGAGAGCTTGGCTGCCCTTCTAGACATTAACCCCAAAAGGTTAAGATGTAAATACTTGGCAGACTTGTTACCTAGTAACAGATTTAATTATTAAATCCGCATTGGTTATGGAGCCAGAGGATGTGGATTCAGACCCTACTTCCACCACCTGCTTGCTTTAGTACTTTGGGCAAGTGTTCTAATCTGCCTCTCTGAACCCATGCATACATCTGTCCCGTAAGATGATAACCCTCTCTCCCACTGTCCTCAGGAACCCGTTTTAAGGATATCATAAAGGTAGAAGGAAATATGAGTGCGAAAGAGCTTTGCAAGATGTATACCACCATACAAAGGTTAGGTCCAATTGACATTAACACCTAAGTCCTTTTTAAAGCTACCATCATCCCGCATATGCAGGGGATTGGTTCCAAGACCCCCACATGTACCAAAATTCAAGCATACTCAAGTCCTGCAGTTAACTCTGTGGAACCCACATATACTAAAAGTCGGTCTTCCATATACATGGGTTTCACATCCCGTAAATTTTATCTTTGATCCAAGTTTGGTTGAAAATAATTTACATATAAGTGGACCCAGGCAGTTCAAATCCATGTTGTTCAAGGGTGAATCCTAAATTTTTTCAGCCTTTATGACCTTTGTAGGTAAGATGCTCCGTAAATCCTACCCACTACTCTCAAACTACTCCTTTTCAGGTTTTCTAGAGCCATGACCACACTCTGGCTTTCTGAAGTTCTCTGAAACCTTTCAGGATTATGTGAGCTTAAACCATGGCACTTCTGAAGCTGTATCTTTCCATGTTAGCATAGGGATATGGGCTTTTTTTTTTTTTTTTTTTTTTTAAGTAGAAGTAAGCTTTATAGATACTAAGTCCTTATAAATACATGATCACTGACCTGACTTGGGTCCTTACCCCTCTCACCAGAGGCTAACTTAATTTCTCTACATGTGTCCAGATCCCATCCCTAGAGATTCCCAGGGACTTCTCCATCAGTGAATCCTCCATTTCCTGACTCTTTGGGCTCATTCTCTTCCAGGCCGTTTCCACATGTCCACATCTTTTCTCTCCCAGACTTCAGGAACAAAAACCTTTCATCTTAAATTTTACTTGAGTCAGTTGTTAACAAGAAAATGAGAGACCACTTTTAAAAAATTTTCTCTTGATTGCACATAATTGCCAGCTTTTTTTCTGTTCCTAACTATCCCCCACTTCTTTGCAACAAAGCTTCTCAAAGGAATTGGTTTTACTCTTTATTTCCACTTTGTCACCTCCTACTCACTCCTCAACACACTCCAGTCTGATCTCTGTCTCTTACATGTTCCTAAAGTTCCATGTTGCTAAGCCCTGACCTCATTGATTTCTCAGCATTACTGGATACAGTAGACCACTCCATCCTTGAACCTTCTCTTCTTTTGCTTTCTATAATCCTTCATTCTGCTTATGCTTATTTTTTCTTTTCCTTTTCCTTTTTTTTTTTTTTTTTTTTTTGAAGACAGGGTCTCACTCTGTTGCACAGGTTATTGTGCAGTGGCACAAACCCAGCTCACTGCAACCTTGACCTCTTGAGCGCAAGTGATCCTCCGGCCTCAGCCTCCTGAGCAGCTGGGACTACAGGCATGCATCACTTATTTTTCTTTTCTCTTTTTTTTCTCATTTCCATGATCAAATCAGTGGTATTGCAACTAATTTTTATTTTTATTTTTATTTTTGTAAGATTGGATCTCACCATGTTGCCCAGGCTGGTCTTGAACTCCTGGACTCAAGCAATCCTCCCACTTCGGTCTTCCAGAGTGTGGGGATTACATTTGTGAGCCACTGCACCCGACTTGTCTATTTTCCTTTATCTCTTCAACTTTTTCTCTTCTGTCTGGGCTCTGAAATGCCAAGTTCCCCAGGGTTAACTCTTAAGCTCACTTCTCTGTGTGTTCTCCCTGAGGAGTTAACTCTTTTGGCTTTAAATAATATCTGTAAGCCAGTAACTCCAGTATATATTGTTTGAGCCCACATTTCTAGTCTAAGATAACCCCAACTCCCTGCTTGGCATTTCTGTTGAGATGTTTTACTAGCATCTTAAGTTTAGTACCTGTGAGACTGAACTCTTGATTTCCAACCTCCTCTCCTATAGTTATTTCCTCCTTTACTTTCCTTCTCAGTAAATGGCATTTCATTCCACTTGGTCATTCATATCAAACTCTTAGAGTTGACTGTCTTTCATACCCCCCACTCTGTTACTCCCTATGTCCAGTCCATCACCAAGTCTTACCAGTTCTCTCATCTGAATGTCTAGAGTATTGCTACTCCTGCCTTCTGCATCATCACGTACCTGGTCCAGACTACCTGTCTACCACTATAGCTCTCACTGGGTTTCTGTGCCCACCCCTCCCCCATTCTAATCCATGTCCTACACAGCAGCTAGAGCCATCTTCTAAAAAATCAGATTATGTCACTGCGTTAATGCCCTCTAAGTATGATGTCATTTGCTCTAATTATAAAATCCAAAATCTGCATGATCTGACCCTTGTCTGCTTATCCAGCCTTATCTTTGACAGTCTCCTGATCTATCACAGTGCTCCAGTTACCCCGACCTTTGCATATGTCAGTTCTTCTTTCTAGAACACTCTTGTCTAGGCAAACTTACCCAACCATCAGTTCGCTCCTTAACCATCACGTCCTTGGCCGGGCGCAGTGGCACATGCCTGTAATCCCAGTACTTTGGGAGGCTGAGGCGGGTAGATCACAGGGTCAGGAGACCCTTGCCAACATAGTGAAACCCTGTCTCTACTAAAAAAATATGAAAAATTAGCCAGGCATGGTGGCGGGAGCCTGTAATCCCAGCTACTGGGGAGGCTGAGGCAGGAGAATCACTTGAACGCAGGAGGCAGAGGTTGCAGTGAGCCTCAGCCTCCCTAGTAGCTGGGACTACAGGCATGTGCCACCATGCCCAGCTAATTTTCATATTTTTAGTAGAGATGGGGTTTCACCGTATTGGCCAGATTGGTCTCAAACTCCTGACCTCATGATCCACCCGCCTTAGTCTCCCAAAGTGCTGGAATTACAGACATGAGCCACCATGCCCAGGCCTCCTTTTTCTTTATTTACTAACTTTTTTTACTGGAAACTTCTGTGTAATCAAAGTCTTAGGCCAGGCATGGTGACTCATACCTGTAATCCCAGCACTTTGGGAGGCCAAGGCAGGTGGATTGCTTGAGCCCAGGAGCTCAAGACTAGTCTGGACAACATGATGAAACCCTGACTCTACCAAAAAAAAAAAAAAAAATTAGCCAGGTAGGGTTTTACATGCCTGTAGTCCCAGCTACTTGGGAAGCTGAGACGGGAGGATCACTTGAGCCTGAGAGATGGAGGCTGCAGTGAGTTATAATGGTGCCATGCACTCCAGCCTGGGTGACAGACTGAGACCTTGTCTCAAAAAAAAAAAAAAAAAAAAAAAAAAAAAACCTGTGGTATGTTTGAAACTTTAAAAAAATATTTTTCTTTTTTGTACAGTTGTTCATAGCTTTAGATTCTAGGTTGGCCGTCATTTTTCTCTGCACCTTTAATGATAAGATTTCATTGTCTCCTAGCAAGTATTTTTGCTGTTGAGAAATCTAATGTCAGTCTGTTAATCTTTTTCTAGCTTTTGATTTAAAGTGAGAGACATATAACTCTTTCTTTCACTTGAATACTTAGAGGCCATTGCAAGGTTGTCAGTTGGCCTAATTTCAGTATGGTTGTGTCCAAGGGAGTAGGGAGGATCTTTTTTCTCTTGTAGCTTTTAACATTTTTTCTTTTTGACTCTGCTGTTCTGCACTTCTGCTATAGTAGTCTAGGTTTCGACTTTTATTCCACTTGGGTGTCTCTCTGCTGCTTCAATCTGATTTGTGTCTTTTTTTTTCTTGGTTACTGTTTTTCCTTAACCAATATTCTAATAGAGGTATTTAACCTTCTCATTCAGTCTTCTATGCATCTTTTCTTTTAAAATCTTATCTATTTATGTCATTCTCTTGCATTCTGGATTATTTTCACATTTAATTTTCTAATTTCTAATTCTCTCTTCAGCTCTGTTCTACTTTATAGCTCTTTAAAAATGGTTTGTCTTAATTATTGTGTTTGTTTATAATTTTTTTGGCATTTAAAAATCTACCTGTTCTTACTTCATGGTTTCTGTTCCTGTAGCTCTTTGAACATCTTTGACTTTTTAAAACTTTGTATTTTGGGATTGCTGAAACTCATTTATGGAAATTTCGTACATACAAAAAAAGAATGTTAATGAACCATCTGTGTTCTTTAATCAGCTTTCAGCAAGTATCAACAGTCTGCCATTCTTTTTAAACATGCTTATTTTAAAGATGCTTTTAGATTTTATTATTATCTCTAATTCCTGGGGTGCAAGTTCTTCCTGTGTCATGTTACTCTCCCTTGCGATGGTTTAGTTCCTCTTGAAGTGGTTTGTTTTTTTTTGTTTTTCCAGTGTAAATTCATTTTAAATGGGGATTTGCTTCTGGAGGAGTCCCATGTGCCTTGGATAGTGGAAGCATTCCTAAGGGGAGTTTTGTTTTTCCCTCTGCTGGGGCTGCACAAGTTTAGCTGGTTGCATTGGTTTGGGTAGTGTGAATTTGAAGCCTGCATTTGCGCCTAGTGAGAGTCCCTCAGTTTGAGTCCCCTGCCAGATGGCAAGGTTCCTTGCTGCTTCGCCAGGCTGGTGGGCAGTTTTTTTAGGCCCAGTTCATGGCGGGTAGTGAATGTAGTCTCTCATGGCCTCTGGCTTTATGCAGTTATTTCAGTTCTGGTTCCTGGCATGCAGGGAAGCAGCCTGGACTCCCTTCTCTTGGGGTTGATTCAATCTCCGGCTCCTGGTTCAGCACTCGGCTCTTAAGAACCCTATTCAGGTCACGTTCTCCCTTGAGCCCTTCAGTTTTGTCACTTGCTCACTGATTGCTACCATTTTGTTTCTGCTGCTGTGGACTCTGCTTGCTTTCTGGGTTTCAAGTTCAGCTATGTGTGCAAGGGGCAGGGTGTTAAATGTTACCCAGCTTTTCTATGTGAGGTTTTCTTTGGGGAAGGAGGGAGGGAGATAGCGGAGTTCCTTCACATCAGACTAGCCTCACTCACCGTTTCGTTTGCTTGCTTTCTTGCTTTTGTTTTTTAATTGCTAAGACTTTTTGACCTCTTATGTGCCAAGTACCTTATTTCATTTCATTGCGTGAGGCAGGCCCTAATATTATCCCCTTTAAGTGTTTGTTTTCTTTACAGATGAGAAAAAAGGTAAAGTGGGAAGCTTGTGGTCTCACAGTTAGGAAGCTGGCAGTGAACCCAAGTGGTCTGACTTCTAGCTCCATACTCTCTTCCTCCCTTCCAGATAGAACAGAAGAAAAAAAATCTTTTTTCAATGGTTTTATTGCTCTACAAATGACTTTTACTTATTTTTTCTGATTGTCAAGGTAATGCAAGCTTATTTTAGAAAACATAGAAAATATAAAAATTTGTAAAGAAGAAAATACAATCGTTACAACCACATAACTTAGGAGAAAAATGCCTACCATAGATAGAGTTTTAAATTTTGTATATAGGCTGGGTGCAGTGGCTCACACCTGTAACCCCAGCACTTTGGAAGTCCAAGGCAGGTGGATCACTTGAGCCCAGGAGTTCAAGACCAGCCTAGGCAACATGGTGAAACCTGTCTCTACTGGAAAAAAAAAAAAAAAAAAAACCACAGAAATTTGCTGGCGTGGTGGCACACACCTATAATCTCAGCTACTCAGGAAGCTGAGGCAGGAGAATCTCTTGAACCTGGGAGGTGGAGGTTGCAGTGAGCCACAGTTGCGCCACTGCACTCCAGCCTAAGCAACAGAGCAAGACTCTGTCTCAATTTTGTGCTTAACTTTTATCACCTGACAGGCCATAAACAATTGAAAGTATTATTTTAAAATATTTTAGTTTTCAAAATACATTACAGAAGTAATAGTAACTCAAATAATTTTAGAAATATGGAAATGTTTGAAATAAAAGTCCAGCTCTTCAGGTGTAATGGTTAACAGTTCGGTCCACACCTTTTTGGAGCTTTTTCTTTTCACAAGTGTATTTTGTCTGTTCTGCATATTGTTCTACCACTTGCTTTTGTACTCAGTGCTCTAGCAGTCCTCCATGAGTGTTCATGGAGATCTGTTTTTCGTGCTTTTGTAATTATTTATTTAAAATCACATAAGTGGTATGAATCTGTGCTCATGGAAATTAAAACCATATAGGAAAATGCAGAGTAAAAATTGGTAGTTAAAAAAGTACCATGATGTCGTGTTGCCTTTCCTGTGGCCTTACACCCCACAAGTAGGAGTGAAACAGCTTCTACGACTGTTTTTATGTATTTACTGACTAAAGCGTACAGTCACAGGACGTGAGTGTGAATATACTTGTGTATGTGTGTGTGGAGTGTGTAACCCTATGCCCTGGTATATGTATTTTTATATTTTAGATTATTATAAATGTTGATTAGGTGTATATGTATATATTTGCTTTTCAATATATACTGTCAAATCACCCTCAAAGATATTACTCTACTTTGCTGCCAGTAATATATTTTCCCAAACCCTTGCCAACATTGGTTATTATCGGTCCTTTTATTTTTGCTGTCTTTTCATATTTTTATTTACCTTTTGTATCTGTTCTATGAATTGCTTTATAGCCTATGCCCATTTTCTGTTCTGTTTATCTTTTTCTTATCTTTTAATAGCCTTTTGCATAGGCCCTTGTCTTTATGTATGTTTCAAATATTTTTTATAGTTTGTCTTTTTAAATTTTATTTTATTTTATCTTTTGAGACGGAGTTTCTCTCTGTCGGCCAGGCTGGAGTGCAATGGCACAATCTCGGCTCACTGCAACCTCTGGGTTCAAGCGATTCTTCTGCCTCAGCCTCCTGAGTAGCTAGGACTACAGGCATGCACCTCCATGCCCGGCTAATTTTTATATTTTTAGTAGAGATGGGATTTCACCATATTGGCCAGGCTAGTCTCGAACTCCTGACCTCATGATCCGCCCGCCTTAGCCTCCCAAAGTGCTGGGATTACAGTCATGAGCCACTGCACCCAGCCATTTGTCTTTTTTAAAAAAAAAAATTTGTAGAGACAGGATCATGCTGTGTTTCCCAGGCTGGTCTCAAACACCTGGGCTCAAGCTATCCTTGTGCCTCAGCCTCCCAAAGTGCTGGGCTATAGATGTGACCCATCGTGTCCAGCCCATAGTTTGTCTTTCAACTTGATATGTGCTTCTTTCATCAAATAGGAGTTTAAAATTTTGATGGGGCTAAACTTAACTGATTTTTCTCTTTATGATTTCTGTCATACTTGAGAAGGCCTTTCCCTCTCTACAAAAAATATTCTTCTCTATTCTTAATACTTTGTGGTTGTATTTTTAATCATAGACCTTTCCTACCTCTAGAATGAATGAGAAGGATTAATAGAATGAATAGGAATCAAATGTGTTTAAAGAGTGTTGCTGTTTTTAATGGCTGCATAATGTTTTATCACGTCGATAGCACCTTCATGTGTTGCCCATTCTCTTGTCAGACGTTTAGACTGCTTTTAATTTTTTACTCTTATAAATAAAATTGTACTGTATTTCTAGTTATATCCTTAGGCTAGAGTCATAGACCAGAATTACAAGATCAGGAGGAGACTTAAGAAAGTGAGGCAGTAATAAGCAGGGACTTGAAGCTGCTCTGCCTGCAATTGATTCTTAACTCTACCATTTGGTTACTTTGTAACCAAGTCACTCAACTTCCTTGTGTCTTGGTTTTCTCATCTGAAGAGTAGGGTTAGTATGGTACCCACTTCAGAGCACTGTGCTGAGGATTGTCAGTACATATGAAATGCTGAAATCGTGCCTGGCAGGTAGTTAGCACAGACAGTCACTGACTTAAGATGGTTCAGCTCACTATTTTTTAACCTTATGGTGTTATAAAAGTGATACACACTCAGTAGAAACTACTTCAAGTACCCATCCAACTATTCTGGTTTTCTTCTTACATAATAGTATTTAGTAAATTACAAGATACTCAACACATTATTATAAAATAGGCTTTGTATTAAATGATATTGCCTAATTGTAGGCTAATACATGTGTTCTGAGCACATTTAAGGTAGATTAGGTTGCACTCCAGCCGGGGTGACAGAGCAAGACTGCCTCAAAAAAAAAAAACAAGTAGGCTAGGTGTATTAAATGCATTTCCGACAACGATATTTCATTTTCTTTTATTTATTTATTTATTTTTTTTGAGATGGAGTCCCGCTCTGTTGCCCAAGCTGGAATGCAAGGGTGCGATCTCAGCTCACTGCAACCTCTGCCCCCCAGGTTCAAGCAATTCTCCTGCCTCCACCTCCCGAGTACCTGGGATTACAGGCGTCTGCCACCACACCCGGCTAATTTTGTATTTTTGGTAGAGACAGGGTTTCACCATGTTGGCCAGGCTAGTCTCGAACTCCTGACCTCAGATGATCTGCCTGTCTTGGCCTCTCAAAGTGCTGGGGTTACAGGCATGAGCCACCATGCTTGGCCCAATATTTTCAACTTCTGATGAGTATATTGGGTTGTTAACACCATTATAAGTGTTTTTTTGTTTTGTTTTGTTGAGAGATGGTCTCACTGTTGCCCAGGTGGGAGTGCAGTGGTGTGATTGCTGCTCACTGCAGCCTGGAACTCCCAGTCTCTAGCAGTCCTCTCACCACAGCCTCCCAAAGTGCTGGGATTACAGGCACGAACCACCTCACCTGGTCCCCATCATAAGTTGAGGAGTATCTGTACTCAATTATTAGTCATTGCTGCTGCTGCTGTTATTGTGATAGGCATTTTAAGGCAAGTGACTTTCCAGAAAGGTCATGCTATTTTATATTTCCAGTATGAGAATTCGGGAGATCCATTTTACCAACGCCTGTTGTCATTGAAATTATCATTTTTTGAAGCTTCGCTAATTTGACACATGAATGATGGGCCCCTTTTTTAAGATGCAAATTCTTGTGTTTACCTCTTGGGCCTGAAAATTAACCCGCTGTCTTTATGTAAGTTAGGAAATAACTTACATTGCCTTCTAGAACCCTTCTCTAGGGTTGTCATTTAGAACTAGCGGCCCACCTTCTTTTAAGTGTGTTCTGATTTTCCCCCCAGATTCCTCACTTAGCTTGTGCTGAGTCTCCTGAGTTTATTGTTGTTGGCTTGTTCTTCAGGTACCAACATTCATTTGAGCCTTGACCATCTGTCAGGCCCTATGCTTGATGCACCCGCCTCACAGAGGAGTCAGTCACTATCCCTGTGTGAGAGAGCCTCACAGCCTGGTAGAGGTGGCAGGTGGCACAGGGACAGCTGTCATCAGAGAAGGAATGTGTACACTATAGAAGCACCCCTGGGATGTGGGTGTGGACCTGAAGGAAGCCTTAGGAGAAGCTCTGAAAATCTGTGAATGGGGTTGATTTTTAAACACAAACAGCGACTGTGTTCGGCCTGAGGACACCCAAACTTATGGAATCCCAAATTTGAAAGTAAAGGAGGGATTTTTAAAATTTTGTAAAGTAACTTATGATAGCAATTTTCAAAAATGTTGTTCTTCCTATACATTTAAAATGCATAGTTTGGGGGAAAAAAGTTTTACAAAACTTTCTGGGCAAGTTTCTCAACCTCTTAGGTCTGCTTTCCTTTTTGTCGTCACCTGCGAGTCCAGTGAAGTGTTCTTGTGTTCGGCTGTCCGGCTCTGACTTTGTGCTACTCTGAGTGGAGCCTCTGTGGTGTGAATGGATGTCGGCAACTATTGTGGAAGTTCATGTGGTAGCTCTAGGGTTGGAGGAGGCCATAGTGCTGCCAACTCAGATTCTACAGAGAAAAGGACCTGGGACTTAGCTCTATGGCTCTCAGACTTGGACTTGGCTGGGCCAGTTCATGCCTTGGCATCAGGGTGTCCTCATCACCAACACTGCATTTCAGTTTTTTTGCCTCCTTTTATAGGAATACCTATTTCTGGACAGTCTTCTTGATCATTGCATGGAGTGATTCTGTGCCTAGTGGAAAGGTGGGACTGCTGCCCTCTCTTCCTCCCCTGATCTGCCCTCTTTCTACAGCTTAATCGGAAAAGTGTCCTTTAGCTCTTTTTCCAAGCCACTGAGTTTGAATTGATCTCTGCTGCTAGTAAGAGGTGGGAAGGCTCTTTCTGGTTCCTGCTAAAGTTACCTGACAGCGGAAGGTGTGCATCTGATAATTATAACTCTAGTGCTTCCAAGGCCTAAGCAATTTAGTTAAGAGCAGTAATCCTGATCTTATCAAGAGGGTTTTGTAGTCCAACAGTGTTGCTTATAACAGTATCTGTTTTGCTTCCTGGGGCTCCCCTCCCCTCTTAGGATTCTCCTGTAATCTTGCCCATTACGCCTTGTGCATGTCTCATTGCCTCCTGGAATCAGTTAAAACTTGTATGAGGGCAAAGAGTGTTTTTCTTGTCTTCATAACAAGATCTGAGAATTGGATTTTTGACATTACAATGTCATTAATCAGGCCAGCAGTAAGGTAGTTAGAAATGTGATACATGTAATGCTTGCAGAGCCATGGACCTGGCCAATGATAAGGTAGTTTATTTGTTGTAGAAAGAAAGAAAGAGAGAAGGAAAGAAAGAAGGGAGGGAGGGAGGGAAGGAGAGAAGGAAGGAAAGCAAAGAAAGAGAGAGAAAGAAAAGAGAGAGAGAAGGGAGGGAGGGAAGCAAGGAAAGAAAGAAGGAAGGGAAGGAAGGAAGAGAAGAAAAAGAAAGAAAGAAAAGAAAAGAAAAGAAAGACATCAGCAGCCACAGTTAGCCCAAATGCTTTAGTCACATGTTGTATTTTGGAGCAGTTAGTTGGTATCCATGAGCTTCGGATCAGCTCCTTTGGAGTCTAATGATAGTCTAATGATTTTTGTTTTCTTTTTCTATCTTTTCTTTCTTTTTTTTTTTTTTTTTTTTGAGGCAGGGTCTCTCTCTGTCACCTAGGCTGCAGTGCAGTGGTTCAATCGTGGCTCACTGCCTCCTTCTTTCAGGCTCAAGCAATCCTCCTATCTCTGCACCCAAGTAGCTTGGACTACAGGCAGACACCACCACACCTGGCTAATTTTTGAACTTTTTGTAGAGATGGGGTCTCACCAGGTTGCCAGGCTGGTCTCAAACTCCTGGGATCAAGTGATCGATCCGCCTGCCTCAGCCTCCCAAAGCTCTGGGGTTACAGGCAATAGCCATCACACCCAGCCTGAAGTCTAGTGATTTTCTGATGATTACTTTGAGGTTCAGGTCCTAGGAATTTGCCTAGATCCTTGACCTTGGGGTGCATAATCTATTTGATTTATAGAGAATAGACACATTACTGTTTTGCATCTTTTTTTTTTTTTTTTTTTTTGACATAGGGGCTCGGCCTTTTGCCCAGGCTGGTGTGTAGTCGTACAATCATAGCTCACTGAAACCTCAATTTCCCAGGCTCAAGTGATCCTTCCACCTCATCCTTCTGATTAGCTGGGACTACGGGCATGTGCCACCATGCCCAGCTAATTTTTTTATTTTTAAAATTTTATAGAGATGAGGTCTCCATATATTTCCTAGGCTGGTCTCAAACTCCTGGGCTTAAACAGTCCACCTCGGCCTCCCAAAGTGCTGGGATTACAGGTGTGAGCCACTGCACCCTGTTCTGTATGGTCAGAGAACTCTCAAGAATCTCTATAAAAGTTGTCTGTATGCCAATGGTGATTTAAAGACAGGGCAGTTTCTGAGAGGTTCCCAAATATGGGAAACCCAAGTGAAGACTTGGTCCCTGGGCTTTAAACCCCAAGGAAGGGGTTAACCCTTGCCTTGGGGAGGAATGAGGAATGGGAACTAAAATTGCTTTGGACATCTGAGCTGTGCTTTAATAAGATATTCCAGGTGGTCAAGGAGTAATCCTAAAATAGCCTAGATACTTAATTGCTTTTAAAGTCAGGCGCTTCTGTCTCTGGGGAGGTAGAGCTCTAAGGAATGCAGGGCTGGCTCCTAAGATCTTAGAGGCGTGGTCTGGTTGGTTGTTTATTTGGGGGGGTTGTTGCTTTTTTTTAAATCCTAGTGGAAAGAAAGGCCCAAGGTAGCCTTCTTGGATCAGGAGACCTTTGTTAAATCTACCCCTTTCTTCTCATTGGAAGGTTGGCAGTAAGCCTTTGGCTTCTGCTGCTGCCAGGTGCCATAACCTGGCTTCTTCCAGGGCTGTGAGATTGGGTTTGTCACCCAACCCCCCTAGACAGTGGTCTGTTTTCATTAATGCTTAAAGGCTTCCTGCTTGATCCACTGTCCCGCCTCTATTTGCATCAGAACATAACCTTTATCACTGTAAGAATTCAGATGAATCCTTCTCTGTCATCCCCTCAATCCAGATCGTTGATTCTCTGAATTGGCTGCCATTTATGGCACTCATTTCTCCCTGGTTCTGCTTCTCTCTGTCTCTCCTGTCCCACATTCTCAGCAAGGGCTACTGCACAGCCACCTAGCCCCAGTGCAGGTTTTCCCTCTCAGATTTTCAATACTGTTTATAAAATCTGTCGGCATTACAAATCATTGCTGGGGGCATTAAAAACATTTTTGATTAAATGAAAAATCATACTTGTAATTGTAAAACTAAATAGGCTGGGTGTAGTGGCTCATACCTGTAATCCCAGCACTTTGGGAGGCTGAGGTGGGTGGATCATCTGAGGCCAGGAGTTTGAGACCAACCTTGCTAACATGGTGAAACCACGTCTCTACTTTAAAAAAAAAAAAAAAAAAAATTAGCTGGGCATGGTGCCGAGTGCCTGTAATCCGAGCTACTTCGAAGGCTGAGGCACCGGAATCGATTGAACCTGGGAGGTGGAGGTTGCAGTGGGTCCTCATCCTGCCACTGTCTTCTAGCCTGGGCGACAGAGCAAGACTCTGTCTCAAAGGGAAAAAGAAAGACTAAATAAATTTTGTGAAGGTTTCAGTTCTATGAGAAATTCTTTCTGATTTCAGTGCAACCCGATTCCAAATCTTCATTGTAGGGTGGAAAGCAAATGATAAGTCATGACAAATGGTTCAGATTAATCTAGAAAATAATTTTTTTAAATTAAAAAAAGTTCATAATTGGGTTTTGTAATTGTCTCGCTCTCCATTAAACAGTAAGCTCCATGAGACGATCATGTCTTGTTTTTTTTTTCTTTAGAATCTTTTACAGTAACTGGTGAATTCTAGGTGATCAAATGTTTGTACATGAATGAATATAATTAAAAAAAAAGAAAAAGTGAAAATTTCCCATGATCCCAAGTGTACCTAGATTGGATTAGGTGTCTATGTACGTTTGTATGTTTCCGTTATTATTATTTTTTTTTCCAACAAAAATGGGTCACTAAAGCAGTCTAAAACATTGATTTAATCATGTGCTTTTCTGTCCAGAAAACATCCACTGCCTCCCCACTGTTCACAGTTCAGAGTTTAAATTTTCTCCTGGTATTCAAGGCATTTCACAGCCTCTTTCAACCTTAACCATTCAGACTTGCTGTCCTTATATCCTCCCTGTCAAAACATGCCTTGTTTATCCCCCACTCCATGCTCATTTAAACTGTAAATCTCCCTTCAACCCATTCTTCAAGGCCAGCTTAACCTCCACCTCTAAGCCACCCATCCTTTTCTTCCATCTCCTGAGCACTTTGGGTTTTCCTACTTGTTGCCTCACTATTAGATGCTATACGTGTGTTCAGTTTGTTTTTCCAACTCCATGGTAAGACTCCATGGTGGGAACTTTTTTTTTTTTTTTTTAATGGTATTCTCAGCAGCTTACACAATGCCCTACCTGGGGTAGGTTCTCAGGAAAGCTGTGTTGAATAAACTTGTCATCAGATCTTTGCTTCTCAGAACAGAAAGGGCCCCTAGAGACCATCTCATCCAACCCCGTCTCATGTTGGATTCTATGCCATGACATCCCATACCGACGGTCATCCAGAGATAGGAAGCTTCCCAGCTTCTGGGAAGCTCACTCCATTACTGGGCAGTTCTAATTGTTTTTAAAAGTCTTTCTGTAGACCTGAAATCTTCCTCCCAGTAACTTTTACCTATCACTCTGCTTGTGCTCTCTGGGGCTTTAGAGAGAAAGGAGGAAAAAGCCTAGGTTCTCTTCACTCACTACCTTTCGATTTTCAAAGATAGTGAGTCTGTTCATTTCCCCTGTGTGCTGTTGAAATGGGTTCCAGGGTTGAGATGCTAGGGAAGCACTTTTCGAATTTTGAGTAGCAGTCAGGTTAGACCTTTATTCATTATTTTTGAAGGCCTGTTGTACATATCACAGCGTAAACTGCCATCTTCCTCTGGTGCATTCAGAGGTGCAACCTTCCTCTCTCTTTCTGTCTCCCTCTCCCCTGATCTCTGTCTTCTGGGGGAAGATGGGGCTCATTCTACTGGAATGGTCTATTTTGGAGGCAGGGGTAAAAAGTTATCAATTCTTGTTTCAGTACCCTCAGATAACTCTCCTGGGCAAGGATTATGTGAGGGCTGGTTTTCATTTGGCTAAAGTGCCCAGTTGCAGCCGTGAGATAAAGCAAGGACAGAAAGAATCTCCCATTGATAGGAGCTGCCCAGTGCCATGACTTGAGCATTTCAGGCTTCTATGGACAGAGGATTTTATTCTCGCTTCTTTTTCTTCCTTTCTCCCTTCCTGATTTCCCCACCCAGAACACTTAGTGTTATTCTTTCAAACCACATGTCAGCATGGTGTAACAGAGAGAGCCAGACGGACCTGGGTTTACATCCTGGCACTGTCACTAAGAAGCTCTGAGACCCTGAGCAGGTTATCTGACCTCTTTGAGCCATTGTTTTCCCATTTCTAAAATAACCACCTCTACATTATAGAATTAAATGAGGAAATGCTTGTAAGGTTCCTGGTCCAAACCTTGGTATACAGAAAGCACACAAACATTGGCTTCCTGCTACCTTTTCTCTTTCCCCCAACCTTCTTTTCCTGGGGAAAATTAGCTAACTGTGGGTATAGTAGCCAAAGCTAGTCTTGGGTGTGTATTTGGGAGCAAACTATCAGTTTCCTGTGAGCTCCTGGTGAGATCAAAGATATTAAAAGACAATTCTCAAGTAGGAGAGGCTGAGAAGGCTGTAAATGGCAGTAAGTGGCTACTCTGGCTACTGTTGACTTCCTGTACACGTTTCTGGGCTATTTAATACTGCTGCCTGCTGCCGATGGACTAACAGAGCCTGTTCCCTGGGCAGGTTAAACTTGCATGCAGCAAACCTTCAACTGAAATGCTTTCCTCATCAACCTCTCTTGATCCCTAAAATGTTGAGCTGTTTCTTTTTGGGTGTGTTTTCCTCACACTCCATCTTCCTCGGCTGTTCCCTGCCTTCTTCCACTGTTACAGTCTCAGCCACAGTCAGCATCCAAGAAAAAATTATTTCTGGACTGATAATTTTCTAGTAGTCACACCCATACCCTATTGATAGGCCAGGAAACCTGCACACAAACTTGAATTGCATAAGTGAGCCATGTTTTACAGCAGTTGATCAGAGTTAAGAACCAAGAAAAGCACTGGTTAAGCCTGTAACCCACCCCATGAAAGGGGGAAGGGAAGACAGAGGAGCTGTGGGATTGGAGGTCCCACAGGGGAGCCCATCTCTGTCTTTTAGCAGATGTGTTGGTGCTTCCTCTTTTTTTTTTTTTGTTGAGATGGAGTCTCCCTGATCAGCCTGGCCAACGTGGCAAAACCCTGTCTCTACCAAAAATACAAAAATTAGTCAGGTGTAGTGGCGTGCACCTGTAGTCCCAGCTACTTGGGAGGCTGAGGCAGGAGAATGGCCTGAATCCGCGAGGTGGAGGTTGCATTGAGCCAAGATCATGCCACTGCACTCCATCCAGCTTAGGCAATAGAGCAAGACTCTGTCTCAAAAAAAAAAAAAAAGAAAGAAAAGAGAAGGTCTCCCTTTGTTGCCCAGGTTGGTCTTAAAGTGCCAGAATTACAGGCAAGAGCCACCATGCCCAGCCAGTCAGTGCTTTCCATGTGATCAGGGCTGGAGATACCCAGACAGGTAACTAACTGAACCCAGGTGATAGAGCCCAGAGGAGAAAGGCATTGAATCTGCCTGGTGGGCAGAGGTAGGAGGCTCTGCTAGATTGTGAAAGGCAGGCAGGGCTTAGGAATTACTCTCACCTCAGCCAGAAAATCCTGTGAAGCAGGATCAAAGTTTAACTGCCTTAAAACAAAGAACGTAATAAACGTTTCTCCGTCAGCCCCAGCTGAATGGACTATCCTTGCCTTGGAGCTGGACAAACGAAAATACCTCCTCCCTGGGCAACTATTTTCCCCACATTTTCTTTAAATAGAGTAACTGACAGTTCCTATCTGTGGAATGGGTCCAACAGTGAGTGGGATTGCTCAGAGAGTTCAGTCTCATTGTTTTCCTGCTCTGGCAAGTCTTACTGACCTCTGTGGTCACCAGGCTGGAGGCATTTCAAGCTAAGTGGGTCACACTTAGTGGGCTCTGTGCAAGGCCTCAGCATCCCACTGCCTGGATTCTCTTGCAGGTTGGACAAAGCTGAGAAGCCAAGGAAGCCAAGAGGACCTTACCAGCCCCAGCCCCCATCCTGCCAAGGCATTCTCCGTGCCTGGAGCTGAGTGCTCGCACTTGGGTGTTTATTTTCACACATAGTCACATAGTGGTCACACTAGCCTGCTTGTTTTCACACTGCTCTCCTGCGGTGGAAAGCCCTGTCTGACTTTTTAGGTTGTGGATTCCATGCTTTCTACCTAACTGAGTGTTAAACAGTTTTTGAGTGAGCATTCAGAGTGCTTGGAAGTTACTATAATTAGCAAAAAAAAAGAAAATGGTGTTTTCATCTCTCTTGGTGACTGATAGAGAAAGAATCCTTCTGTGAACGAGATCAGCTTCAGAGCTCTGGCCAGAGTTGGGAATTGAGCTGCCGTAGTAAACAGCTGACATAACAGAAGCGGCAATGATCCCCCATTAAATGTCTTTTAGCCGATAGAGGCTCCCGGGATAATTGACTTTCCAGCAGGAATTACTGGCTCAAACAAAATCACTGGGCATTAAGGCAACCTACTGCATCCTTTGAAAGGGGGAATGTAACTCTGTCTGGTTTTGCTGACCTGACAGGGATAATTCATCTTGATTATTCACTGTGCTAGTTGCCACCAGATGACACCAGATTTCTGGTGACTGTAATTACAATGTGGGATGAGCTTTAGCTTTGTTTTTTCCTTTTTAAACAGTGTTCCTCCCACTTGGTTATTGGCTCCCCTGAGCTGAAGGTGCTGTAGGAAGGGATCCAACAATGTCTGCCTTGTGAGATGATGAGTGCACAGTCGGATAGCATTTACCGAGCACTTCCGTACACACGACTTTTACTAGATAAGCAGGCAACAATTTGGTGTAGCCTGTTTCATTTCAACTGACAGAGTGTCACTTCTTGGTTATACTTACGTCACTGTGTGCCACATTGCTGCTATCAGAAAGTGGGTTTGCATCTCAGAGCCCACTTTGAATAGGGGAAACAAAGTATGGCCCCAAAACGTAACTGCATAATGCCTCCTGCTTTCAGACAAGCTTTATTAAAGGGGGAGATGGAAGAGAATGGAATTCCACCAGCCTTTTATTTCACTGACGTGGTTTTAGAAGAAGATTCCAAAGAATGCTCCCAAGAAACCACTGCTCCCCAGCCCCACACGTCCTTTTCTCACCACATACATACCCCAGCCAGTTGGGTGGCATGATGCACATGTGCCTGTGGTCCTGGGGGAGAAAGGAATATGACAGGTTCGGTGCACACAGGCCACTGGGAACCCCACTGACCAGCGGGTCCGGGGGTGAACAACAGAGTTATACTATAAGAGTTCATACCCTCACTAGCACAAAGACGTTTTGACCCCCTGTAAGGTATGTGTGTATATTTTTTGAAGAGGTGCTTAGTTGGTGTGCCAGGCAATGTGCTATGTGCCTGAGGACAAAGAAAAATAAGACACCTTTGCTCTCAAGGAGCTTACCATATGGTGAGAATGACAGCACTTCCCAAGTAACATGTTAAAGTCTAAGCTAGAAATGAACAGAGATTGCTTCTAGAGTACTTATTGTAGCCATGGTTGAAGGGAAGGCTTCCCACAGAAAGGATCCCTGATTTGAGGCATAAGAGTTACTGGACTGAATAAAGGTAGGAAGCAAGTTGAAAGAATGTTTCCCATCCCTTCCTACCTAGTTGAATGGTGTTGCTTCAACCCAATCAATTAGATTAGGCTTAGGTTTTCATTATTTCTCTAATAAAAATGAACTCTCGCCCTCGTGGATAGAGTCTATACCTTGGGAACAATCTGAAGCCGTGGTGGTGCTTATATCACCATGAGTTCTTGCCATGTGGCTTAGGGTTTTGAATGGTGAGGCTTGGCTGAGAGACCACAATTTCAGAATGTATGTGTCCTGCTCACTTTGACCCTTATTACTTAGAGTGTTGTGTAGGAAACCAGGCTAGGAGTCTTAGTCTGGAGGAAAGTGGCGCTTTCACTGAGAATGATGGCTTCTGGGGATCAGCTGGGAATGAGCCTGTTCTAAGCAACGTGGGCCTTTGTGTCTTCTTCTTCCAGGACTGTCAAGTATAAATGACACCCACCGTTCTCCAACAAGTGAAGATGATTCTTCCACCCAATGCCCTCTTACTTTGGAACCAAATGGAAAGCAAAAAAAAAAAAAAAAAAAAAAAAAAGATATCACCCCTTTAAGGGTGGCAGAATTAGTCTTCTGAGTTGTCTTTTAAATGAGTGAGGATAGCACAACTGCTAAGCGTCGTCATCTTTGCCCTAAGTGATTACCTTGCCCTCTATCCTAACTCTTTCACTTCCTTTGCCCCTCTCAACTTTGTTTTGTTCCCTTTTAGAATGGTGGTTTGGCCTGGAGTGATGATGCAGATGGAGGCCGGGGAAGAGAGATCTCTCGAGATTTTGCCAAGGTCTGTAATATTTCCTTCGTGATATAGATAGGGGCAGTTCTGCAGTAGCTTATTATAGCTGATCCCCAAGAAATAAGGACAGAAGTAGCCAGTGAGTTGCATTTGTAGTGATTCAGATGGTCATAGTGTATCTGGTATAAGACTTCAGCAAGATGGAATTTTTCATTGTGTGTTTTTTGGGGGGGATTGGGATTGCAGCTGTATGAACTGGACGGTGATCCTGAAAGGAAAGAGTTCCTGGATGACCTCTTCGTCTTTATGCAGAAGAGGGGTGAGTGTGCATTTA
Source organism: Cacajao melanocephalus (assembly GCA_963573385.1). NCBI lineage: Eukaryota > Metazoa > Chordata > Mammalia > Primates > Pitheciidae > Cacajao > Cacajao melanocephalus. The sequence continues at coordinate 55,611 of CAUYLG010013606.1, forward strand.
TTCATCATTCCAATTCAGGGAATACTGATTGAGTCCCTACTGTGTGCTAGTCACTGTTAGACATCCTGGCCCGTCATCCATATCCAGGAGGACAAGCGGCATTTACTGCCAGTAGGTTCTGGATTTAGCCATATAACTGATAGCCAGATTGAAGGACAGAGGAGGCCTTGGCACAAAGTAGATGGAATGATCTTCCACATTTGGCTCTGCCTCATTTTGTGTCTCTTCTTCCAATTAACTGGTCTCTGGAGTCACTTCAAATTCAAATGTGCCTTTTTTAAGCCTTATAGCTACCCTGGACTTAATCTATCATGTGAGGCTTCTTATTGGCATATCTAGTCTCATAGAGACTGAGAAAGGTAAGTGAAAGAATAGAGGCCTCTCCGGATATTTTGGAAAGGAAAGGCCAACTCTTTCTTCTTACCTATTGGCTTTCAGATGTTTGCATCTGCTGGCTTGGTTAGAACATTCCTGCAGTTGAACAGTAAGGTACATAGGCATCTGCTTTTTTTGTGGTGGGGGGAGTAGAGGGATGGAGTTTCGCTCTTGTTGCCCAGGCTGGAGTACAATGGTGTGATCTCGGCTCACTGCAACCTCCACCTCCTGGGTTCAAGCTATTCTTCTGTCTCAGCCTCCCGAGTAGCTGGGACTACAGGTGCCTGCCACTACACCCGGCTAATTTTTGTATTTTTAGTAGAGATAGGGTTTCATTATATTGGTCAGGCTTGTCTCGAGCTCCTGCCCACCTCGGCCTCCCAAAGTGCTGGGATTATGGGCGTGAGCCACTGCACCCGGCCTTTTTTTTTTTTTGAGGTGGAGTCTCACTTCGTTGCCCAGGCTGGAGTGCCATGGGGTGATCTAAGCAGCCTCCACCTTCCAGGTTCAAACGATTCTTGTGCCTCAGCCTCCCGAGTAGCTGGAACTACAGGCACACACCACCACATTGGCTGATTTTTTTTTTTTTTTTTCTTCATAGAGACGGGGTTTCATCATGTTGGCCAATCTGGTCTCAAACTCTTGACCTCAAGTGATCTGCCTGCCTTGGCCTCCCAAAGCGCTGGGATTACGGGCATGAGCCGCTGCGCCCAGCTGGCATCTGCTTTATAATGCACCCTCTCAATTCTCTTTTCTTCTCTCCTCACTTCCCGCACATCCCCAAGAGCCATCTCCACTGTAGACTATGGCATGACTGAGTTTTGAGCTGAGTGACTCAACTTCTGGCTTTGTATTCAGTCATAGCAATGGGTTCACCAGCCAGGTCAGCCCTCAGAACGCATGGCCAGCACCCCAGCCTCTCTAGAAGAAGGCCTTCAGCAACTTGTGTGGCTCCACCTTCATCACCCTCAGGACAAAACCACAGGAGAGAGCTACTCCCAGTAGCCTCTTCCCAGGATCCTGTTTTATCTGATCATGCATCCCTTGGTGCCCATGTCAACAACTTTATTGAGACCAAAGAGTGAAATCTTCCTCTTTATCCTGGGCCAAGCTGTAATGGCAGCCCCCAGCAGCTAAATATCCTGTTAACTCCTCTCTGTCTGTCTGTCTGTCTGTCTCTCTCTCTCTCTCTCTCTTTCTTTTTCCCTCCTCCCTCCCACTCCTTTACCTTTGGAAGCTTTATTGCCTTCTTGGTAGTATGCCTGTTACTGCTGCTTTGCTTAAAAAGGCAATCAAAAGTTTTGAATCTTGATTTTCCCCAATCTCTAAGCCCATCACAGCAGTCTGAGCAGCCCTAATTAGTTTACTCCTCCAACTGTTACCTGGAACTGCATGTGTCACTAAAAAAACAAGAATATATTCTTGAGGCTAGGTGCAGTGGCTCACGCCTGTAATCCCAGCACTTTGGGAGGCTGAGGCGGGTGGATCACAAGGTCAAGAGATCAAGACCATCCTGGCCAATGTGGTGAAACCCTGTCTTTACTAAAAATATGAAAATTAGCTGGGCGTGGTGCCGTGTGCCTATAGTCCCAGCTACTCGAGAGGCTGAGACAGGAGAATCGCTTGAACCTGGGAGGCGGAGGTTGCAGTGATTGCGCCACTGCACTCCAGCCTAGCAACAGAGTGAAACTTCATCTCAAAAATATATATGTATATATATATAATCCTGAAAGATAATGTAACTTGCTGCAATGAACCTCCCTGTTTGCCCTGAGAGAGAGAAATCCACTTAATACTTTGGTCTCCTCTTCCAATTACCTTTTAATTATTTACAAGCTCCACAAGCCCAGCTGGTGCAAACCCAGGAGCTGATCCTGTCTCAGAGGGGCTGCCATAGCAATATAGATTTTAATCAGCAGTGGAGCTCCACCGCTTTATTTTCTACTTTATTGTTTTTCTCCCTTCCCTGAAGGATTTTTAAAGGAAGATGGAAGTTAGATCAGCCAAGCCAATTGCGAAGATGAATGATTGTTTATTACTCTATGTCCCCAGTAGACTGGGAGCATCTCAAGGAGGGCCACTTTGTCATTTTTTCATGTCCCTAGTGCTAGCACAGGTCCAGGCAGAAAGGTGCTCAGGATGTGTTTGCTGTGTGAGCAGTCTTATTGGTTTTCCTGGCTCAGCTTGCCACATGCAGGGTAGTCAAGCAGCCTTGAGGTTTGGGTGCATCTGTGTCCTTCAGCCAGCTGCCCCGTAATTGAGAGTCAGCAGCAGAGAACGGTCTTTGCTGCATATCCTGCCATTCTCTGGCAACTGGGACTGCCAGATTGCCATCTAGTATATTACTGAGTGAACCCGAAGCAGGAGTGAGTGACTCCCTTTGATAATGTCACTTGACGGTTCTTCAGGTCCTGAGTAAATCTTTGTCCTGTCTTCAGCACTTATGTCAGGTATTTCACTATTTGCTGGCATTACCAAGAGAAGGGAAACTGTTTTATCTGCTCCTTGTTACTTTAATAAAAGGATTCTCAGCCTCAGCACTGTTGACTTTTGGGATGGATAGTCCTTTGTTGTGGAGACTGTCCTGTGCACTGTAGGATTTTGTTTTTATTTGAGGGTCTCACTCTGTTGTCTCAGCTGGAGTGCAATGGTGTGATCATAGCTCACTGCAGCCTTGAAGTGCTGAGCTGAAGCCATTCTCCTGCTTCAGCCTCCTGAGTAAAGTTAGCCACCATGCCTGGCTAACTTTTTTGTTTTATAGAAATGGGGTCTCACTGTGTTGCCCAGGCTGGTATTCAACTCCTGACCTCCCACCTCAGCTTCCCAAAGTGCTGGGATTACAGGTGTAAGCTACCGCACCTGGTCACTGTAGGATGTTTAGCAGTATCCCTGGCCTCTATCCACTGGATACCAATAGCAGCCCCCCAGTCATAACAACCAAAAATGTCTCTAGATGTCATAGATGTCCCTTGGAGGGCAAAATTGTCCCCTGTTGAGATCCTCTGGCATGGAAAGATAGGAAAGATTATAAAGATGTAAAATTTCCTCTGCAAGAAAAACTTAGCTGAGTGCGGTGGCTCACTCCTGTAATCCCACCACTGTGGGAGGCTGAGGCGGGAGGATCAGTTGAGTCCAGGAGTTCAAGATCAGCCTGGGCAACATAGTGAGACCTTGTCTCTACAAAAAAATAAAAGCAAAATTAGCCAGGCATAGCAGTGCATGCCTGTAGTCCCAGGTACTTGGGAGGCTGAGGTGGGCGAATTGCTTGAGCTGGGGAGTTGGAGGCTGCCATGAGCCAAAATTGTGCCACTGCCCTCCAGCCTGGGGGACAACGTGAAACCATGTCTCAAAAAAAAAAGGGGGGGAAAAAAGCATTTTTATGGGAATCATCTTACCTCCAGTCAGGTACATGAGAGCAAGCCCTGTCAGGTGACATTGTTTCCTGTGACTGACTGCCAAGGGAGCGGGTGCGGAGACCTCACCCTGGGCTGGAGTACAGAGAAAGCCTCTGAGAGGAGGTGTGGCTCTAGTGGATCAGACTCAACCATGTAGGTGGAGGAAAAAATGCTGTGACATGTGGCCCTGCCATACCTGGAAGAACCCTTGTTGGTGGCCCGGAGCCAGGGGCCATCTGGATGGGTCAGCTGGCACCAGACTCTGAAGGGCCATGTTTGGCCAAAAAGTTAGCACTTCAGTCTACAGCTATAGCTAAGTTATTGAAGGCAGAACACTGGCTTTCAGGAAACTTGCTGTGGCAATGTGTCGTTGGGCTAGAGAGGAGAGACTGAGACAGGAAGATAATGTAGAGGTTGTTATCTAATTTCCCAGTGATCTCCTTCCTGGAAAACTTGTCTGGTAGTCTGAACTAGAGTGGGTGGTTCAGGAGGATTGGGAGGGTGGGGGACATGGTGGCTCATGCCTATAATCCCAGCACTTTGGGGAGCCAAGGTGGGAGGCTTACTTGAGGCCAGGAGTTTGAGAGCAGCCTGGGCAACATAGCAAGACCCTGTCTCTATTATAAAAAAAAGAAGAAGGTGTAATCCCAGCTTCTCGGGAGACTGAGGCAGGAGAATTGCTTGAACCTAGGAGGTGGAGGTTGCAGTGAGCCGAGATTGCATCATTGCACTACAGCCTGGGTGACAAGAGCAAAACTCCATCTCAAAAAACAAAAAGAAAATGTTAAAAGAGAGGTGGGAATAGGTTGCACTTTTATTTCAATTGTTTTATTTTATTTGTTTTTGTGGCAACGAGGCCCTTATGTTGCCCAGGCTGGTATCGAACTCCTGGGCTCAAGTGATCCAACTGCCTTGGCCTCCCAAAGTGTTGGGATTACAGGTATGAGCCACTACACCACACCGGGCCTCAGATTACACTTTTAATCATGTGCAGCTTGCTGTCTTTGTTCCCTTTTTTGTGACAGGCCCAGGCTGGAGTTCAGTGGTCCATCTCAGCTTACCACAACTTCCGCCTGCCAGATTCTCATGCCTCAGCCTCCCCGGTAGCTGCGATTACAGGCATGCGCCACCATGCCAGCTAATTTTTGTATTTTTCAGTAAAGACAAAAGTTACACCGTGTTGGCCAGGCTGGTCTCAAACTCCTGGTCTTGAGTGATCCGCCTGCCTCGGACTCCCAAAGTGCTGGAATTCTAGGCATGATCTACCACACCTGGTCTTTGTTCTTCTTTTTTGAGATGAAGTCTCGCTCCATAGCCCAGGCTAGAGTGCAGTGGCACGATCTTGGCTCACCACAACCTTTGCCTTCCGGGTTCAAGCATTTCTCCTGCCTCAGCCTCCTGAATAGCTGGGATTACAGGCGCATGCCACTGCACTGGCTAATTTTTTTTATTTTTAGTACAGACAGGGTTTCACCCTGTTGGCCAGGCTGATCTTGAACTTCAGACCTCAGGTAATCAGCCCACCTTGGCCTCCCAAAGTGCTAGGATTACAGGTGTGAGCCACTGTGCCCGACTGTCTTTGTTCTTAGCAGATTGGTGAGACCAAAGGCCCCTAGACATTTGTGACTTATTTATCACTCGTGGAGTGTCTGGGGCACACAGGAGGCAGATCTTGTTAGCTGGGACCAAGGAAAAGCCTCATAGACCTTGGCAGCAGGTCAGGGACTTGGCCTCCATAGCTAATATGAAGGTTAAGCAGTAGATTTCATAGGAGTCACTGAAAATAGCCTGAGTTAGTCTGGGCAGCATAGTAAGACACTGTCTCTAAAAAAAATTTTTTTTTAATCAGGTGGGTGTGGTGGCATGCGCCTGTAGTCTCAGCTGTTTTGGAGGCTGAGGTGTGAGGATCACTTGAGCTTGGAAGGTCAAGGCGGCAGTGAGCTGAGCTTGTGCCACTGTACTCCAGCCTCAGCAACAGAGTGAGACCCTGTTTCAAAAAAAAAGAAAGAGAAAGAGAAAAAAAGAAAAAGCTTGAGTTTGAAAGGCCTGGAGACACCCAACTGGGCTGTGAGAGGGGCCTTCAGCTTTGACACAGCAGGCTCTGAAGGAGGCAGCACACAGCAGGCTGCCCCGAATGACCACAGCTGCAGGTGATAAAACGGCTGTCCAGTGGGAGACAAGGACAGGCCGTAACTGCTGCTTTGTGCTGTGTCTTTCGCTTGTTAACGTGTTTGGGTGAATTGACTGCAACAGATGGGCTTTTCAGCCCTCAGCACCTTGGTTTCTAGACGAGACCGGGGTGACTTGCACCCTGGTGACCCCCTCCCTGAGCAGCAGAGCAATCTTCCCATAAAGGAGCCTGAGAAGAGTGGAGTGGGAGGAGGCAGTGCCCTGCGGAGGTGGAAAGAGCTCTGGACTGACAGTGCAAAGCCAGGGCTAACATCCCCTCATTCTCCTGATCTTGAGCACATCCTCCCCACTCTGGCAGCCAGTTTGCTTATCGATAGCATGAGAGGGTTCAATTAGACTCATCTTGGAAGTTTCTTTTTTTTTTTCTTTTGCCTGAAGATTGAGTTCTAGGAAGTTTCTATTGTCTGTATTGTGTGTCCGTGATTGTGTCTATTGAGCTACCCTTGAACAAAAAACAACAGAAGAAAAGCCCCTTTAGCAGTTTTCTGTCAAAGTAATTGTGTGAAATGACACCAAGAATCTTCAAGACCAAATGCTTCTCTCCTGTCCTTGCTATGTAATGTATTTCCTCTTTTGCTGACTGAAGCTAAATTCAATTAAGCAAGTTGCCCTTGATTACTGCCGCCCCCCTCCCCCCCACCCCCACCCCCGCCAGAATATTTCTCTAGAAAAGATTGATTAGCTTTTAGAACTCTGATGCCCCTTTTGGCTCACCTTTTGCCGTGTGCAAAAAATATACACATTTCGAATGGACGCAGTGGCTTGTGCCCGTAATCCCAGCACTTTGAGAGGCTAAGGCAGGCAGATCCAGGGTTTGAGACCAGCCTGGCCACCATGGTGAAACCCCCATCTCTACTAAAAATATAAAAATTAGCCAGGCATGGTGACACATGCCTATAATCCCAGCTACTCAGGAGGCTGAGGCAGGAGAATTGCTTGAATCTGGGAGGCAGAGGTTGCAGTGAGCTGAGATTGCGCCACAGCCTGGGCAACAAAGTGAGACTGTCAAAAAAAAAAAAAAAAAAACCAATACACACATTTCTTTGGCAAAAGTAAAGCCAAACAGTTCTAAATAAAATTGGCTAATTTAACTCCCTGTGGGTGGTTTCTGAAATACCATTCCCTCATAGATTTTCCATTTAGTCTTTCAGTGCCCAAGGAGAGGGACTAATTTCTAAGTCTAATAAGCAAAGGCCATATTGTAAACAATTTCATTTTTCCTTCATCAGTGAGGAAGAAAAGCTTGTTCTCTTGTTCCCTAGGAGGTGAAACAGAAGTGTGGTCTCATCAAAGAGTCAGGATGATGATGATGGTGATGGTGATGGCAATTTTACTGTTATTTGTATTCTTACTACGCCATGCACGTTACAGAACCCTTTCAACCCCTTATCTGTTCTGCTGCTCCCCTCAGCTCCAGCTCTGTGGGGTAGAGAGAGCAAAGGTTATCACCTGTAACCCTGAAGAAGCAGCCCCCAGGTTAAGTGACTCACCTAAGGCCACAGAGCAGACTTAGCATGCAGTCTCCTAACTCCCAGGCCTGTGTGCTCTGCTTCTTCTGCCTTATCTTTGAGAAACTTGTTTTTTAGCACCAGCAACCCCATCACTCCCCTTTGGGATAGCAGGAAGCCTTGTGTCTCCTGCAGCATTCACCACCCCTCAGAGAGCGCTGGCCTGCCTCCGCAGGGCACTGTCTAGTAGCACTTCTGTTCATCTAGCTGATGGACACAGGGTAGAACCTGACGGGCAAGGTGGGCCTTCATCTCAGGGTCAGGCCTGTTTCTGAGAGAAACAGGGAAGGGGAGATGTGACAACTCAGTGGCACAGAGGCTGCCATCTGTCAAGGCAGGATGGGACAAGGGGTGGGGGACACAGGAGGCACCCAGAATGCCCACAAGCAAGGCTCTCTTTTCCTGCTGCAGCCCCATCTGGGCACACCAGGCTAAGGAACTGCTTGGTCACATGGAAGACAAGTTTTGTCAAGACCTCACTTGTAGAGCTGCCCTCCCGCCCCCATCAGTTCTGTTCAAGGCTGCAAACTGACCTTGGTTTTCCCAAATGGATTGTTGGATCTGTTTTTGATGTGTGTATACAAAGAATTTACTGTGGGAAAAGGGCTTGGTCTGCTTCAAAGTGCAATTTGAGTGTTTTTCCTTCTGTTGTGTGCTTATCTATCCATCTCAGGCAAGGAAATGTTCATGACATATATTGCTTTGCCTTTTGGTGGAGGCAATTTCTTGTATATTCTTTGTATCTTGCCGTAAATGGTCTGTGCCCTAGACACCTTTCCTGGTAGACGAAAATATGTTGTCTTTTTCAGACGAAATAGGCTTTGGGGCTTCATTTTCTAACTTTATCCCCAAATGAAAGTCTAAAATGCAAATCTTTAAATGTCTGGATCAGCCCTTTGTCCAAGGCCACATCTTTTTCTCTCTCTAGGTCACCCAGCTGCTGTTAAAAATATACTATTTTGGACGGGTGCGGTGGCTCATGCCTGTAATTCCAGCACTTTAGGAGGCCGAGGCAGGGGGATTGCCTGAGCTCAGGAGTTTGAGACCAGCCTGGCTAACATGGTGAAACCCCATCTCCACTAAAAATTAGCTGGGCATGGTGACAGGTACCTGTAGCCCCAGCTACTTGGGAGGCTGAGGCAGGAGAATCACTTGAAACTGGGAGACAGAGGTTGCAGTGAGCCAGGGTTGCACCACTGCATTCCAGCCTGGGCGACAGAGTGAGACGTCATCTCAAAAAAAAAAAAAATCTGTTTTTTTTTTCATTTTTAATAGTCATTATAATACTCTATAAATGCCCAGTTATCCACGATCATAGGAAGGGAGTCCAGTTTTTGAAAATCACAATTAATTTGAATAGCCTGCTTTTGTCATTAAATTCACCCTCTTTGCCTTCAAAATCTTTAATTGGTATTTATAGCACATGGGAAAATTGAGTTATTTGATAGTTTTGTGCCTTCTATCCCAAAGTGAGCCAGTGTTTAGTAAATCATGTAAGAGTTGCCATAGGGAAAGGTTGCAGTGAGTGTTTGGCCTACTTACACCATGGGGAAGTTCTGCTGGGTTTTGAGAGCCTAGTGGTACAGACAGCACTGGAAGCTCAGGCAGCCATGCCCTGCTCAGGCCAGAAGACCCATGAGGTGTGCTCCAGCCCAGCCAGCCTTCCACTCTCCTCCTGGAGATGCCAGCCAGTTCTGCCCAGCGGCAGGCAAAGCAGGGAAAACCCTGCAGTCCACCTTCTTCTGACTCATTGACCAGTTTCTCTGAATGCAGTTGTCATAGCCATAATCTTTTTTTTTTTTTTTTTTTTTTAAGACGGAATATTGCTCTGTTGCCCAGGCTGGAGTGCAGTGGCGCAATTTCAGCTCACTGCAACCTCCACCTCCTGGATTTCAAGTGATTCTGCTGCTTCAGCTTCCCAAGTAGCTGGTATTACAGGCATGCACCACCACACCCAGCTAATTTTGTATTTTTAGTAGAGACAGGGTTTCTCCGTGTTGGTCAGGCTGGTCTTGAACTCCCAACCTCGGGTGATCCACTTGCCTTGGCTTCCCAAAGTGCTGAGATTACAGGCATGAGCCGCCATGCCTGACCTTTTTTTTCTTTTTTTGAGACGGAATCTCACTTTGTTGCCCAGGTTGGAGTACAGGGACACAATCTTGGCTCACAGCAACTTCCACCTCCCAGGTTCAAGCAATTCTCCGGCCTCAGCTTCCCAAGTAGCTGGGATTACAGGCACCTGCCACTATACCCGGCTAATTTTTGTATTTTCAGTAGAAACAGGGTTTCACCATATTGGCCAGGCTAGTCTCGAACTCCTGACCTCAGGTCATCCGCCTGCCTCAGCCTCCCAGAGTGCTGGGATTACAGGCATGAGCCACTGTGCCCAGCTGCCATAATCTTATTATTAGGTATAGCAGAATACAATATTACATTTACTGTTAAACTTCACCTAAGGAGATTAGTCCAAGCTAGAGTATCAAAAAAGATAATGAGTTTAAAATTAGCCTCCAAGGTTGTAGAACAACCAGCTCTCTCGTGCATTGTAGTTGGGAGTGTAAAGGGACACAGCTACTTTGGAAGTCTGTTTGGCAGTATTCACTGAAGCTAAACATACCTGGACCTTGTTACCCAGCAGTTCCACTCCTGGGTATATTCCCAACAGAAATGAGTGCTTGTGTTCACTGAAAGATACAGGCAAGCATATTCATAGCAGCTCCATTCATTATAGCCAAAAACGGAAAGAATTCCAATGTCCATCAGTAGTAGAATGGATAAATAAATGTCACATTGTCACACATTAGAATACTACGCAGCAGTAGAAAGTTATGAACTATCCGGATACAGTGGGTCACGCCTTTAATCCCAGCATTTTGGGAGGGTGAGGTGGGTGGATCGCTTGAGCTCAGAAGTTCAAGAGCAGCCTGGGCAATGTGGTGAAACTTAAAAACTCTACCAAAAAAACTCAAAAACTTAGTCCGATGTGGTGGCACCTGCCTGTAGTCCCAGCTACCCGGGAGGCTGAAGTGAGAGGATCACTTGAGCCTGGGAGGCTGCAGCAAGGCAAGATCATGCCAGTGCACTCCAGCCTGGGCGACAGAGTAAGACTCCATCTCAAAAAAAGAAAAGCAAGTTATGAACTACTGCTATACACAGCAGGGATGACTCTCAGACCTAATATTGAGCAAAAGAAACCAGACACAGAATATGTACTATATGATTCTATTTATATAAGTTCAAAACAAAATATGTCAGAATAACAGTTTATCTCCAGAGTGGGTAGGGTGGAGGGATGGATATTGATTGGAAGGAGGCATGAGGGAGTTTTCTAGGGGTGCTGGAAATGTTCTGTATTTTGGCCAGGCGCGGTGGCTCACGCCTGTAATCCCAGCGCTTTGGGAGGCTGGGGTGAGCGGATCACCTGAGGTGAGGAGTTCGAGACCAGTCTGGCCAACATGGTGAACCCTGTCTCCACTAAAAATGCAAAAATTAGCCAGGCGTGGTGGCAGGAGCTTGTAATCCCAGCTACTTGGGAGGCTGAGGCAGGAGAAGCACTTGAACCTGGGAGGTGGAGGTTGTGGTGAGCTGAGATCGCGCCACTACACTCCAGCCTGGGCAACAGAGCAAGGCTGTATCTCAAAAAACAAAGTTCTGTGTTTTGATCTGAGGGATAGTGACAGAGGTGTATATGGAAGTACAAATCTAGCGAGCTGTATGGTTAAAGTAAATGCACCATACTGTATATAAGTTAGACCCAGTCAGTGGGCAGTTGGGGGTGAAAGGCTTAACGATCCCTGTCGTTGCATACTAGCATATTGGCACATCCTTGCCTCTGCCCTGTCTTGTGGAACGGTCCAACTACAAACTGCACGGCAGAGTGCCAGACACTGCTGCCTGCTTTCCCAGCGGGAGATCTTGTCTTTTTTAAATTACAACTTTTGCTGGAGGTTTAGGGAGTACATGAGCAGGTTTGTTGCACGGGTGTATCGCAAGGCACTGAGGTGTGGGGTATGATTGATCTCGTCGCCCAGGTAGTGCGCGTAGTACCCAATCGGTAGTTTTTCAGCCCTTGTCCCTCTAGTAGTCACCAGTATCTGTTGTGATGATTCTATATGAACAGGTCATGGGGGAGAGCAGCAGTCATTTCTCTGCTGGTTTCTGGAGAGCAAGCCTAGAGCAGGGCAAGAATGAAGACACAGAGGAATGGTCAGGAAGCCTGGCTGCCTGTGCACATTCCCTGCTTAACACAAGCCTGAACTCCTCTAGGCTCTCTGCTCAGCGCTCTGGATAGTCAGGGTATGGAAATGATTAATGATCTTTTTCAAAGCCAGGAAAAAGCAATGAGGGTCCCTAGCAGGGCCACACCCTGGGTCCTGGGCCCTCACCCCTGCCCAGTGGGCAGGAAGGCAGTCCCGTGAGTGTGTCTGGGGTCCCTGCTCCTGTTTGCTTCTGGACTTCCCTGGAAGCCGCCCATTCTCTGCAGTGGGGAGGAAGTGGCTTTCCCTCCAACACTCTTACCATCTCTCATCTTTGTCTCCAAAGCCAGAAGAGGCCATCTCTTCTTCTGCCCCCACCCCTACCCCCAGTTACATCTTGGTTGTCTGAGTGGCAGGAAGGAAAACAAAGTATCAGGGAGTAGCTTTTGTTTGGCCACATCTGCACTGGAAGCTCCTGATCACGGCTGTGGCCTGCTAGTGCCAGCGTCCAGCGGCATTCCCAACAACAAGGGTTAAAACCCTAGGAGTCCCGCCAGCTTCACTGGGTCCGTAGCCCTCATAAAAGCCATTTAAATCCATCCCTCGGGCTGCAGGCTCCCTGGCTGAAATCTGATAAGGGGCCTCTTTGTTGTAACTGTCAGTCTCCTTTATTGAGGAGGGAACTGGAGACCAGTGGCACTTCTTGGGGTGCAGATAAGGCCCTGGATTCCTGTCACAGAGAGCATGATTAATTACCCTCAATCCCAGCTCCTGCTTTGATAGCAGTGACTGACAGTCCACAGGCTTCCCCATGAGGTGCTCACCCACTTCTGGGAGGCGTGATGGCGGTGGAGATTTGGTCTCCTGTAGGGCCAACACCAGTGACCCACAAAGAACTCTCTTCAGTGGGTGTTTGCCTCCTTCCTGGTGCTCTGCGGGTTGCTTTTGCATTTGTTGTGGACAGAGGCCTGTCTCTCTTAGGTGAAGAGCTTCCTTAGAGGAAGATAGAAAACAGCACAGAGAGCAGGCCAGAGACCCCTTGCTCCCTGCCACAAAGGCTGGGAAAGGAGCTATTGCTTGTAGATGTGAACTTCACAAATTTGGTCTGAAGCCAGGGGCCCTCACAGAGAAGAGCTCAAACCATCTGTATCAAGGCCACTTGACAACATTGTTCTGTAATTCAGGCAAGTTCCTAAAACCAAGTCATTCTTCCTTTGGTAATAATCACAACTACCAATTTTTTTTGTTTGTTTATCTGTTTATATATTGCTGTTTTGAAGGTACATCAGCAGATTTTTTTTTTTTTTTTTTTTTTGAGATGGAGTCTTGGCTGGGTGTGGTGGCTCACACCTATAGTCCAAGCACTTTGGAGGCCAAGGCGGATGGATCACCTGAGGTCAGGAGTTCAAGACCAGCCTGGCCAATATGGTGAAACCCCGTCTTTAAAAAAAAAAAAAGAGAGAGAGATGGAGTCTTGCTCTGTCACCAAGCTGGAGTGCAATGGCACGATCTTAGCTCACTGCAACCTCCAACTCCCTGGTTCAAGCAATTCTTCTGCCTCAGCCTCCCGAGTAGCTGGGATTACAGGCATGCACCATCATGACCAGCTATTTTTTTTGTATTTTTAGTAGAGATGAGGTTTCACCATATTGGCCAGGATGATCTCAATTTCCTGACCTCGTGATCTTCTCGCCTTGGCCTCCTAAAATGCTGGGATTACAGGTGTGAGCCACAGCACCTGGCCCAGAATTTTTTTTTTCTTTTTTTTTAATATAAAGACGTGGTTTCACCATGTTGGTCAGGCTGGTCTTGAGCTCCCGACCTCAGGTGGTCCGCCCGCCTTGGCCTCCAAAGTGCTTGGATTACAGGCATGAGCCACCACGCCCGCCCCAGAATTTTTGTTTTAATTTTTCTTCATAGGCTTTGGAGCTGAAAATGCATCTAATCTAAATTCCTCACTTCACATTTGGGGAAACTGAGGTCTAAGTCTGATGACCACCTGTTGGTTCTTGTTCAGGCAGGTGAACTTAGCTTAAAGGGCTTCTTCATAGTAGAATCTACTTTGGACAAGAGAAATGGCTACCAGGTCCGTTAAGCACAAAGCAAACTGCTGAGACAGACCAACCTGCAGTATCTGCCTCTCTGTTGTTGGAAGAATCAAAGCCATGGCAGGCTTTTGTGTCTGGATTATCTGATGGAAGAAAGCCCCATCGTCATCTAGAGAGAGTCCTCAGCATAGCCTCTGCTCTGTTTCTTATGGTACCAAGGGGTCGGCCTGCACTGGGAACCACTTTAACAGAGGGCCATCCGCAGGGAAGGAAGTGCCCCATCTTACCAGCTTGATCTCCAGAACCAGGGTGCCTGATCAGGGCATGGGGGCTCACGTGAGGAGAGTCCACTCTGGAGTGAAGAAAACAGTAGCTTCCCAAGTATGCCCTGGGTGGGGCTGGGCCACACAGCAGGGCGCAAGGGCCACCACCATGGTTTCCAGGGCACCTCTTACCTGCGGTTTCCCTGTAGTGCGATGACAGTTCCCAGAAGAGTGCATTTTCCCCTCTGGGAAGAGGTCACTTACCGGTGAGGTTATAGCCTTGACTTGGAACACGGTGTGACCCTTCCTTGTCTCCTCAGGTTCTGTATCTACAGTTGTTCCCCTTGCCTCAAGCAGTTCTCATTCTAATACAATCACGTTGTATGTGACTAGAAAGAGGCTAATTTTTAATGAAATTTCTACGTCTGTAACAATGTTGTCTTTCAAAGATGCCATCTCAAATAGCCAGGCAGTTAATCCAATGACTACTCAAAATGAATTTGTAATTCCTCTCTGGGGAGTTGCTTTCAGAGGCAGTTTGAACCACACTGGGAAATCTCAGCCAGGCACAATGCCTAACGCCTGTCATTCCAACACTTTGGGAGGCTGAAGTGGGAGGATTGCTTGAATCCAGGAGTTTGAGACCAGCCTGGGCAACATAGTGAGACACCATCTCTACAAAAAATAAAAATATGCCTGTAATCCCAGCATTTTGGGAGGCCAAGGTGGGCGGATGACGAGGTCAGAAGTTGGGGACCAGCCTTTCTAACGTATCTACGTCTCTACCAAAACAGAAAACAAAAGATTAGCCGGATGTGGTGGCACCTGCCTGTAGTCCCAGCTACTCAGGAGGCCAAGACCAGAGACTCACTTGAACTCAGGAGGTGGAGGTTGCATTGAGTGAGATCACGCCACTGCACTCCAGCCTGGGGAAAAGAGCAAGACTCAGTCTCAAAAAATAAAAACAAATAAAAAACAAAGTAAGATAAATTAGCTGGGCTGGGCTAGGTGGTGTGCACCTGTGCTCCTAGCTACTTGGGAGGCTGAGGTGGGAGGATCATCTGAGCCCAGGATTTTGAGGCTGCACTGAACTATGATCACACCATTGCACTCAAGCCTGGGCAACAGAGTGAGACACTCTCTCTTGATAAAGAAAGAAAAAAATCTGTCATGATTTATACTCACACCTCATCTACGATTAAGAACCGTATAAATAGCCTAGTCTTTGTCCTATTCACCTGGCATGCCTCCAAATGAACGATGACCATTTCTAAAAGTAAAATGCATTCTCCAATGGTAAAGATTTGCTATCATTAAAGAGATTCAAAAGAAAACAATGCAAACTCTGAAAGCTGTTTGCAGATGGAGTTTCAAAGCCATGTGGTATCTAGCTGTCCAAAGTGACCTGTAGGATGGCAATTCCTCAGCTAGGCAAGCCTTGCTGTGCTGGTGCAACACTCGCCACCTCTGTCCTATGCATGTCATACACCTGGCCGCTGCCTGCTCTTTGACACCTGTTTTCCCCTTTGGCCTCAATAGTGAGGGTCCCAGCAGGCACATCATAGGCATGTGGGAAGTGTGTTTAAGATTCCCAGTTGAGACCAGGCATGGTGGCTCACACCTGTAATCCCACCACTTTGAGAGGCTGAGGCAGGTGAATTACCTGATGTCAGGAGTTTGAGACCAGCCTGGGCAATATGGGGAAACCACGTTTTTACTAAAAATACAAAAATTAGTCAGGTGTGGTAGCATGTGCCTGTAGTCCCAGCTACTCAGGAGGCTGAGGCAGGAGAATTGCTTGAACCTGGTAGGTGGAGGTTGCTGTGAGCTGAGATCGTGCCACTGCACTCCAGCCTGGGCAACAGAGCGAAACTTCGTTTCAAAAAAAAAAAAAGATTCCCAATTGGAGCTTGTGATTCTAGCTACTCAGGAGGCTGTGGTGGGAAGATTCCTTGAGACCAGAAGTTTGAGACTAGCCTGGGCAACATAGTGAGACCCCTGTCTCTACAAAAAACTTTAAAAATTAGCCAGGCGTGGTGGTGTGCCCCTCTAGTCCCAGTTTCTCAAGAGGTTAAGATGGGAGTATCACTTGAGCCTGGGAGTTCAAGGCTGCAGTGAGTTATGATCACACCACTGCATCGCAGCCTAGATGACACAATGAGACCCTGTCTCTAAAAAGAAAATTTAGAAAAAGATTCTCAGTTGAATTACCATGGAGTTGGTTGCTTCAACGCTGAGAAACATTTCTGGGTAGGTTATTAAATGCTATAAGGCATGGTAGGCATGGTAAAGGAAAGACAACCCCTACCTTCATAGAGCTGACAGTTCTCCTGGGATACTGGATGAACAGATGTGAAGCAATTAGAGAATGGCAATTTGCTAAACTTGTAGGGTGTGATAGAAATTCTGAGGGAAGAAATCTACATGAACTGGGGTAGTTAGAACATGCTTCCTGGAAGGAGTGGACGTGGAAGGACACTGGAGGATCTGAGTGGAGGCAGAAAAGAGCGTGGTTTGGGTGTGATAGGGAGAAGGCCCAGTGAGTTGGAGTGCAAGTGAGTCATTGGGATATGCCAGGAATACTTCATATGTGATCTTTTAAGGGAGTGCTGAGGAACATAGGTTATACGATTGGAGATGGGTTAGGTAAGCAATAAGAGTTTCTGTAGGTTTTTAAACAAGGAAGTGGGTAATATGGTAAAAGTATTTTAATAAGATTGGCTGCACTGTGCAAGTTGAATGTATGGATAAGAGGCTACTGCAGGCATCTAATTGTGGGCCAGAGAGGGCCTGGACCGGAATGGTGGCTGCGGGCCAAAAAAGGAAGATACCTTTGAGAAGTGCCTCAAAGGATGAACCATGAAGCCCTCTAACACCCTGAAGGTGGGTGATAGGTAGAGGAGAGGAGCCAGCGCTGACGACGAGGTACCTGCCTCACCTCCAAGGGTGGTAGTGTTGCTGGGAAAAATGAGGTGTGGGGAAAGGGAGCTAGTTTAGGGGAATGAAGATGAGCCCAGCACAGACATTCTGACATGGAAGTAAACGGACCACATGTGTGAAGACGCTCTAGCAGCTTGTGGAAATGTGAGCTTAGGAGGCCTATGTGAGGGGACCTTGGAGTGGTCCTCTCGGACACTCCTGGTAATGCCTTGGAAGGTGTGGACCCAAGGCCAGGGGTGTGTTTGGGCAGACAGGCCTCCAAAATGATAGCCCTGTCCTGCTGGGGGCCCACATGAGGCTTTTGTCTTTCTGGTAGGCGGAAGGTTTACTGTCCAGAACAGCACTGGGAGAAGTCAACCAGCACATGAGCTGTGTGTCTTAGGAGTATGTCAGTAATCCTCTGTTATTTTACCTATGAATTTTTGGATCTAATTCCATGACCCCTTTGTCCTTGACCCTCCAAGGACAGCAGGTCAAGACAAAAGTCTTCAAGATCATGAACTCCCTCCCCACACTTAGAAAAGAGGCCTAGGCCGGCTGCTGTGGCTCACACTGTAATTTTCATGCTTCGAGAGACTGAGGCAGGAGGATTGCTTGAGCTTAGGAGCTTGAGACCAGCCTGGGCAACATAGGAAGACCCTGTCTCTACAGAAAATGTTTTAAAATTCCATGAGTGTGGTGGTGTGCACCTGTATTCCCAGCAACCCAGGAGGCTGAGTGGGAGGATGGCTTGAGCCTGGGAGGTTAACACTGCAATAAGCCATGATTGTACCACTGCACTCCAGTCTAGGCAAGAGAGTGAGACCCTATCTTTTTTTTTTTGAGATGTAGTCTTGCTCTGTTGCCCAGGCTGGAGTGCAGTGGCATGATCTTGGCTCACTGCAACCTCCACCTCCCCAGTTCTCCTGCCTCAGCCTCCCAAGTAGCTGGGACTTCAGGCACATGCCACCACGCATGGCTACTTTTTTATATTTTTAGTAGATACAGAGTTCCACTGTGTTAGCCAGGATGGTCTCGATCTTCTGACCTCGTGATCCTGCCCTGGCCTCCCAAAGTGCTGGGATTACAGGTGTGAGCCACTGTGCCCAGCCCAAGACCTTATCTTTAAAAAAAAAAAAAAAAAAAGAGAGAGAGAGAAGAGGAGGAGGCCTGGTCTTGCCATAGCAGTACCACATGTCCATGCTCATAGTGCTTCCTTTTCATCCTCTGGCTTGAACCATCCTATAAAAGAGTTGGTGAGTCTGCCATTCAGAGCAGAGAAGACTGCTATGCCTTTAGGGAAAGAAGCTGAATAGAGCAGAATCAAACAGCTCTTCTCTGCTCAAGCTGGCCTAAGTTCCACCAGGCAGCTCAGTGGGACCTCAGCGAGACAGGGGCAGTGGGAGGGGGCAAGACAGGAGCAGCAGCCTGTGTACAGTAAAAGGAGTTTGCCATCAAAAGGCAACAAGTCTCATACCCTGCCCCGGACTGTGACCCTTCCCTGTGGAATTCTCCCCTCTGACCTCCAGATCATTAATCCCGAGGCTGCCAAATGACAGTCATCCATCACGCCTCCTGACGAGCATCCCAGCCGGCTGTGAAAGGACTGGCCCCGCCCTCACCACGTCCCCTGGTGCTCATTAGGAGCCCTTCCTACTCGGTGCCAGGTTTCCTAATCAAGTCCCTGGCTCCTCTCACTTCCCCTCGGGGCCATTGGGCGGAAGCTGCTCTGACCCTCCCCCTTTCAGAGGCCAGGGAGTAGGTGGAGTGATTGGTGTGGGGAGAGAATTGTTGAGTGGCTTTCATTCCCATGGAGACCTGTGTGTCCAGCAGTCCTTTGACATGGCGGGGCACATGAGAAAGAAACTGTTTCTCTATCGAGCAGGAGAGGAAAAAGCAGGCATGTGCAAATGAGCACACTCTTACAAGCAGCACTGAGAGCTGCCAGGCGGAGGACTAAGCAGGGCTCCCCTTCTAGGAAGTCAGAGAAAGGCTTCCCAGGGGACGTTGCCACTGAATGGAGTCTGAAAACTGCAGAGATAAGTCGCCAGATCACTAGGAATAGTCTGGAATTGTACTGCTAGCAAAACAAAAGAACCACACACACAAACTAAAAAACAAGCACCTTTGAAATCATCTAGTCTGGCCCTCCTGTTTGCAGATGGCAAAACAGAACCAGAGAGGCTGTTTTTTTCAAAGGCCACTCAGCCTGTGCCCTGGACCTGTCCTCACAGCTAGTCTGAGTGTTCAGGCTTGCAGAGCTTGAGTTAAATTACACTTCCAAACAGATTCACGAGCATTGTTTCCAGCTCAGCTAAAGGTGGTAGCATACGTGGAATCTTTTTTTCTCAGTCTGATCATAATCCAGCTGTCTCCTTTCTCTCATCGGACAACCACAGGGACCCCCATCAACCGAATCCCCATCATGGCCAAGCAGATCCTGGACCTGTACATGCTGTATAAGCTGGTGACTGAGAAGGGGGGCCTGGTGGAGATCATCAACAAGAAGATCTGGAGGGAGATCACCAAAGGCCTGAACCTGCCCACATCCATCACCAGCGCTGCCTTCACCCTCAGGACCCAGTGAGTGGCCGGGCCTGGGGGAAGGAAGCTGAGGCTGGAGAAAGGGGATGTTGTAACCTAGAGGAGAAGAAGGAAGGAAATTCCTTTATATAGTTAGCAAGGATTCCCAAAACAGTGGGGAGCTTTCTGAGATGAATCCTTCACTAAACCAAGTAGAGATGAGAACTGCCATTTACCAAGCATCTACTCACAATTGGCCCTGTAAAGTAAGTATGCCCCCTTTTTCCACATTGCAGAAATGAAGTCTCCAGAGTTAAATAATTTGGCCAAGGCCATACCAGCCAGTAAGTGGTAGAGCTGAGATTCAGACCCGGGCTTCTGTCTCTGAGACCCATGCCCCTTTCAGGACATTGTCTTCCAAACAGCATCTCCACCCTAGGCAGCTCCTCTTACCTGACATTCACCCAGCAGCAGAGGACCCAGAGAAAGGCAGGCAGGAAGGCCCCTTTGGATTGCTGACCTGGTTTTGTCAGCATTTGAGTGAATTACACGGGTGATGGAAGCAGTGAGACCAAGAGCAGCACTGAAGGATGAGGGCCTGAGAGGAGTCTGTTCTTCTGGAACACTCGGGAAGTTGTTCTGTGAAGAGTATGCAATGAACAACTGACGTCGGTTAGGTGACATGTAGCTACAACCAGAATGGCAAGGTTCTTGGGGAGAGAACTGCTTCTTGGGACCTAAGACACAAAGAATGACAGTCTGGGTCCCATGCACAGTGAGAAGAATTGTTCCTATCTGACCAGCCCCACTCTGAATGGTTGGAAGATCAAGGAGCCAGAAAGCCCTTGTAAAACTTGGCCCTAATTTTTCCCAGTGCACTAAAGAAGCACCAAAATAAATGTGAAAACATCAACTAAGATGTTATTTGTTTCCCCTAGTGAATGGTGCTTCAGAGTGGAGCCTGTTTAGGGTTGAGTAGCAGTTAGAGGAGGAGGAGGCTGGGGTGGAGCATCCAGCCATCGCACTTTTCTGCCAAGTACACCAAGGTTGCCATCCTTTGCCCTAGATCCCTGCCCAGCAGAGACTGCTTCCAGAGACCCACCAACCTCAACTGGGTGGTCTCTGGTGCTGTTTTGGATTATTCTCCCTGCTTGCTTCCTTTCCTCCAGGTACATGAAGTATCTATATGCTTATGAGTGTGAGAAGAAAGCCTTGAGTTCCCCAGCCGAGCTCCAGGCAGCTATTGATGGCAACCGAAGGGAGGGCCGGCGGCCCAGCTATAGCTCCTCCCTCTTCGGCTACTCACCTGCTGCTGCTACTGCTGCTGCCACTGCCGGGGCCCCTGCCCTCCTCTCCCCACCCAAGATCCGCTTTCCCATCCTTGGGCTTGGCTCCAGCAGTGGCACCAATACCAGTAGCCCACGGATATCCCCAGCAACCACTCTCAGGAAAGGTCAGCAGGGCTCCTAGGGGAGAAGGAAGAAAGGGAGGAGGGGACACCAGTTGCCCTGTGTTCAAGACTGGGGTTTTTGGGCGAGAAGGTCCATTGTGGATTGCTCCAGCTCCAGTTCCTTCGCAGGTGATGGAGCCCCAGTGACAACAGTGCCTGTGCCAAATCGCCTGGCTGTGCCCGTGACCTTGGCAAGCCAGCAGGCTGGTACTCGGACCGCCACGCTGGAGCAGCTGCGGGAGCGGCTGGAGTCGGGGGAGCCTGCTGAGAAGAAAGCAAGGCTGTCTGAGGAGGAGCAACGCCTGGTGCAGCAGGCCTTCCAGCGCAACTTTTTCAGCATGGCACGGCAGCTCCCCATGAAAATCAGGATCAATGGCAGGGGTGAGCCAGGCTCAGGACAGGTCCTTCCCTTCCTGTTGAGTGCCATACTGCAGCCCATTCGTGCCTCCTGGGACTGGTGGGGCAGGGGTGGTGACCTGGAAGATGCCCCTCCAGGTTCTGCCTTCCAGGCCCCCAGAAGAGAGGCACTGAGCTGTCAGTTCACCAGGCTGAGGTGGTTTTCTAGGGCACCACGTGTTGCCTCAGGCAGTACCCTGTTCTCTAGTAAGAGGGAAAAGCAGTTATTCATGGAGGAGGAGCCAGAGGCCTTTCGAGAGCTGCTGCGTTTCCCCACCAGCCTTTACCCCAGCACTTCACTGGATGTAGGCAAGAGCAGGGCACCATCGGCAGGTCTGAGAGGAAAACACCCCCTTGTTCCTGAGGCTCAGTGAGGGGCCAGGTTGCCCTAGGCTGTCCAGGGCTGGACAGCGGGACTGCCAGTGACCCTCAGGAATATAGGGGGAAGGAGGAAATACAAGTTTGGCAGCATGATTGACATCCCTTCCCTTCCCCTTCACATTGTTCTAGTGCCCCACATTCTCTTCCCCAAGCCACACGCCCCTTTTCCCATTCACACACATTCTTTCCCATTCTGGTCCTGATGCTATCTCAAAGTAAACATGAATGAGATGTGTGGGAAGGAGCCAGGTGTGAAGAGAGCTGTACATACTCCCAGGCCGCCGCTCCCTACCCTATTCCCCTGGGGAGCAGAAGAAAACTGGGAGGTAACAGCTCATCCAGGGCCAGGTGCCCTACTCCTGCACAAAGCAAAAGGCTGTTAGAACAGATGGCTCGCCAGGAAGCATTCTGAGTCTGGGGTGACCCAGGCAGAGGCCCTGTGTGCCAGCACCTGGAGCCTTCCACAAACACCAGCTGCCCAGTTGGTCATGGAGGGGCAGGTGCTGGGGGTGTAGACTTCTCTCCTTGAGGGAAAGGAGTCAAAGGAAAGAAGGGGCAAGGCGGGTCCTCACAGTTGGGGCTGGGTCGTGTTGATCTCTGATTTCTTGGGCCTGGTGTGGTGGAGCTTAGTGTTTGCCCATCACATGGAGAGTGCGAGTGCAGAGCTGTGGGACCAGGGTCGGCCTCGTTGCCTGCTGTGATTCCTTTTCTCTGGGAGCAGAGGGAGCTGGGGAGATGAACCAGGTCGGTGGGAAAAGCCAGTAACAGGAGGTTGGCAAGCCAGGGATCTCCTGCCTATACTCAGGAGAAGGTTACATAGCTGCTTTGTAACAGCGTGAGGCTTTGACCAGGGGTGGCCAGGCAGCATCAGAGAAGACAGCAGGAGTGCTGTGCAAGGCTTGACCAGGCCCAATGTCCCCCTGTCCTCAGCAGAAGACAGAGCGGAGGCCTCGGCTGCAGCGCTGAACCTCACCACGAGCAGCATTGGGAGCATTAATATGTCCGTGGACATCGACGGCACCACCTACGCAGGTGAGGCCCTGGAGCTCTGTGGGAGGCCCACGTGGCTGCAGCCAGCCACAGGGCAGCTCCGTGACTGCCCATGCCTCTCGCCTTCTGTCCAAACACTTCCCAGGGTGGCTTCCTTTTTCCTGGTCTCAGAGTTTCAAAGGTCAAGTGGTCCTCTGGACTAGTGGAGACTGGATTGTTAACAGGATGATAGGTCCCTCCCATTTTGGCAGAAATCCTTCACCTAACTGCCCCCCTCCCCTTTTTTTTTTGAGATGGAGTTTTGCTCCTGTCACTCAGGCTGGAGTGCAATGGCGTGATCTCGGCTCACTGCAACCTCCGCCTCCTGGGTTCAAGCAATTCTCCTGCCTCAGCCTCCCAATTAACTGGGATTATAGGCATGTGCCACCATGCCTGGCTAATTTTTGTATTCTTAGTAGAGATGGGGTTTCTCCATATTGGTTAAGCTGGTCTCGAACACCCAGCCTCAGGTGATCTGCCCGCCTCAGCCTCCCAAAGTACTGGGCTGCGCCTGGCCACCTAACCCTTTTAGACGGGTTATTGGCTCAGTGATTGAAGAAGTTAGTATCCCACTATCCCCAGATCTTCTCATACACTGGTCACCTTTCTCTGACTGTAGTTCAGCTGTTCTCTTCCTTTTGCAGAATGCATTTTTATTACCTTCTCTGTCATTCCCTTTCTTTAAAATAGACGGACGAAGGACTGAGACACAGCCATAGGAACCCCAGTGTAGCAGAATCAGCTTACACTGTTAAGCTCCTCACCCCCCTGTCTTTTATACTTATCTCTTTCTAAACCTAATTTGGCAACGGTGTTCTGTTTGTGGGTTAATATAGCACCTTTACAGAGTCTTTCCAAGGGTTTAACTTAGTGTTCATGACTGGGCACGGTGACTCATGCCTGTAATCCTAGCACTTTGGGAGGCTGAGGCAAGAGGATCACTTGAGCCCAGGAATTTGAGACCAGCCTGAGCAACATAGTGAAATCCCAAATCTACAAAATACAAAAAAAAAAATTAGCCAGGCATGGTGGTGCACACCTGTGGCCCCTAGCTACTTGGGAGGCTGAGGTAGGAGGATCACTTGAGCCCAAGAGGTCAAGGCTGTAGCGAGCCATGATTGTACCACTGCACTCCAGCCTGGACAACAAAGCAAGAGCTTGTCTCAAAAAAAAAAAAAAAAAATAGGCCGGGCGCAGTGGCCCATGCCTGTAATCCCAATACTTTGGGAGGTCAAGGTGGGAGGATCACCTGAGGTTGGGAGTTCGAGGCTAGCACGACCAACATGGAGAAACTCTGTCTGTCTCTACTAAAAAATACAAGATTAGCCAGGCATGGTGGCACATGCTTGTAATCCCAGCTACTTAGGAGGCTGAGGCAGGAGAATCGCTTGAACCTGTGAGGCTGAGGTTGTGGTGAGCCACTGCACTCCAGCCTGGGCAATAAGAGCAAAACTCCGTCTCAAAAAGAAAAAAGAAAAAAAAAAAGAACAACTTAGTAGTCATAAAAACAGCAGTCCGTTTCCCATTCCCATTTCATTTGTTTATGGACTAGCTTGGGAACAAGCCCAGCTGACTCTTGGTAACCTGGCCTTGGTGTTCCTCTTGGTGTACCCTAAGTACACCTGTCTCAGAGCGTTTATGGCATTTTAGCAAAACTACTCTGCCGACCTATCTGTCCCCCCATCAGCCCATCAGCACTTCAAGGCAGGACAGCATTTGGATCTTCTCCCACCAGCCCCTAGCAGTGTCTACAGCGGAGTCAGGCACAGGGCTAGGCCAGCAGTGAATACTTACTGAAAGGAGCTGGCCTGCCCCTTTGCTCTTCCTCTGCCCACACTTGCTTCTCTTCCCCCCACCGAGGTGTGCTGTTTGCCCAGAAGCCTGTGGTCCACCTCCTCGCGGGGTCTGCCCCCCAGAGCCTCGGCAGCAGCGCCAGCAGCAGCAGCAGCTCTCACTGCTCACCAAGTCCTACCTCATCCCGGGGCACCCCCAGCGCAGAGCCCTCCACCAGCTGGTCCCTCTGATGGGCAGGACCCAGCTTCCCACTCACCACTCTCCTGCCGAGAGTAAAGGAAGTTGATGCACAGAATTTACCTCATCTCACGGAGCCCATGTCGACGAGCACCATTTGGCCAGACATGGAGAGTTTGGATGTGTCCGTCTGTCCAGGCTCCATTCAGGTCCTGCTGTACTCTAGGGGCAGGGAGAGGCTAGAGGGGCAGGACAGGGCAGCGTTGTCCAATCAGGGATTGTCCTGGAGAACTGGGTGGGGGTCTGTGGGTGTCCAGCTTCCTCCAGGGTTCCCCAGCCACCTCCCAGCCCGGGGCACAGTGTATCGACAATCTGTCAGCCAACACAGGGCTGGAGGCCCTCCATTTCCCTTCCCCTTTAATTTATTTCCCTGCCCCTCCTTCTGCCATGACTCCAGGGCCCTTCGTCTCTTCCCCTGCTTTAAAGTCCCATGTAGGGCTGCTAGGAGCCGAGAGCATGCCTTCATGCCCTTCTCTGCTGAGCATGGGATAGGGCCCTCCCAGCCCACCTTGCCTACTGTTAACGTTCCTGGGGTGTGGGTCCCTCAAACTCAAGTCTTGAATCAGTCCTCAGGGCCCCAGATCCCCCTTCTAATGGTCCCAAGGAAGAGACCGTGAGGGAAGTTCAGGGCCAGGGCCCACGGGGCACCTGCTGACGGGAAGGCAGAGCCTCCGTGCTGCCCAGCCCTGGCACCTGCTTCACACGGACCTTTCTCTGACCCCCAAAACCTCATGCTCCCATTTGCCCTTGTTGGCCCGCTCTCCCAAGAATAGCCCCCTTGTCCCCTCCCCAGCCCCCTTCTATTTCTCATTGGACCATCTCAGCCTCACCATCCCCACACGTGTCGATGCCAGGTTCATTGAAATACCTCAGATTTGTAATTGTTGACGTTTGAGTCTTCAGGAAGTATTTGCATCTCTGAAATCTTTTTTATATGTGTTTTGCTGACTTTTGTTTTTTTATTTTAAAATTTTTATTGTTGTAGCACCAAAGAAATGAAAACAGATCACCCCAAAGCCAAGCAAATGATTGGGTACTCCGGCCCCTCCAGCCCTTCCCTCAAGCCCAGTGAGGAGGCTGAGGGGAGGGAGGCAGGCAGGGGAGACGACTCAGGGATCGCGGGGCGGGGAGATGGAGTCGAGAGGCCTGCTCTCACGCCGGTGGGGCCCTGGAACCGCACCAGTTCTGAAGACAGTCCATTTTCTGCCACATCCCCACCCCTAGCTGACCAAGGAGGCAGCAGAACACCTCCCCATCACTCAGCATTCCCAGCTCAGGGCACCGGCAGGCTGGGGTCCTCGCTGGCCTTGCTGGAGGTTGAGCCGCCCCAGCTATGAGGAGATGCCGAGAACTCCACTGCTCCTCCTGGACCCTGGGTGGGAGCAGGTAGCTCCTGTGCTGTCAAGAAAAGGTGGTTCTTGTGTGCGGCTCACCCCAGTCGAAGAAGCCCTGGAGTGTTCAGCGGAACACCACCACTTTGACACAGGGCGGTGGCGTGGGTGTGTGGCAGCACGGCTAGCATTCAGTCCTGTGTAGGAGAGGAAAGGGAATCGAAAGCTTGAGCACAAACAGAAAACCTCGGCCTGAGAAGCTGCAGCTCTGCTCACCCAAGTCTTCTCTCTCCCCCAGCCCTCCACACACACTCCAGCTCCCACACTCACACTCACACACCCCATCTCCCGGGGCTGACCTCGTCTGGCCTCAGCCTGCAGGGTGTGGGCAGAGAAGGGCATCTGGGATCTGGTGCCATTGAGGACCCCAGCTGGCTGGCATTTGGCCCACTTGAAGGTGTCTCAGACATTTGGCCAGTGTGTCTTTCTCAGGGGTTTGGTCACGAAGGATGGACTTTTCCCACCCGGAGGATGCAGGGACAGTACGCTGCGTTTTTCTGGTCATTGGATCCTCTCCCTTTCCCCCGGCAGCTTGCCTGGCTGCACCCTCAGAGTGAACCCTCACTGCCCTCAATGACAGCATCAGGGTCTCAGCCAGAGCCCGATAGGTGGGTGCCAGCAGGTGCCCCCAGGAGTGGGGCCTTGGCCCAAGCAGAGCCTTCCCTGAAGGTGCCATCAGCCAGGGAGCTGTGTTCCCTCCCTGCTCCCCATCTTATGTGTATTTTAACCAGGAAAAGTGTGATAGCACATGGGTAGCCTAGGCAGTGAATAAATACCTCAGATGTCCACCTGCAGCAAGTGTCTGTATATGTTGTGGTTATTTTTATCTTACATGTTCTCGAATGTTTATATTTCAATAAACCTCTACCTCTTCACACAAGCAGGTCTCTTGGTTGCTTTGGGTGGCCCTTCCGCGGGACAGTACTGGGGAGAGCTGAGCTTCCAAGTGAAAGGGGACTGAGTGAACTACTTCTCACCCCCTGATCTCTCCTGAACTTCCTCCCCTTCCCCACCCGCCTCTTCAGAGGGAAAGCTCAACTGAGCTTACTCTCAGCTTACCTTCTGTGTTAGCAGGGTTCTCTGGCATTACCATATCACCAGACTGATTCCGGTAATGTCACATCTGTGTCCCAGCAGGCACAGGGCCAGCGGGTCATCTTGATTCTGCAAGCCCGTCAAGCTCCTGCTGGGTCAGACACTAAGGGAAGACCCACAGAGTTATCTAGACTGAGACGAATTCTTTGGAATACAGCCTGCCTGGGGCTGTACAGTGGCTACCACTGGTGGGCAGACAGAAGCTGGAGCAGCCGTAGAAGTTCTGGAAGGCTTCCCGGAGGTGGCAACATTAAAGCTGGAAGAGTCAGAGTTTGCACCTGGAGAGGAGCATTCCCTGCAGAGGAATACATGCATACATACATACAAATACATAGGGAAATACAGTGGCATCAAAGGACCTGGCATTGGAACTGTGGCTGGTGCCTTGGGTCAGTGGGTGAAGGGGAGGGGAATTCGGAAAAGGTGAAGCTGGGGCCAGCATGGGTCCCAGGCTAATGGATTCGGGGGCCATCCTCTGAGAATTAGGATGTATTTTCACCAGGGCATGGGCTTAGAAGCTTTTCTAGAAGGGTGATGTGAAGCCAGGTGACATGCTGGGCGTGGAACCCTGGGGCACTGCCAGTGGAGCTCAGGCCTAGACCCTAGAGCCTTTTCTCTATCATCATGCACACTCCTCAGCATACCCTGAAGACATACAGAGAGGCAGGCCCTGGGGGGGACTGGTAATTGCCTCTGCCATCCGTGACAACATACTGTACCTGTCTCTGTAACCACATGAGGTCAGGCTAGCAGGGTTCCCTATCTGGCATTTTTAACTTCGTATATGTGTATACATAGGCGCACACACACACACACACACGGGTTTCTTAGACAGGATCTCCCTGTATCACACAGGCTGGAGTGCAGTGGCACCATCAGCTCACTGCAACCTCAAACTGGACTCGGGGGATCTACCCGCTTCAGCCTCTCAGATAGCAAGGACTACAGGTTCATGCCACCATGCCTACCTAGCTAGGTTTTTTGTTGTTTTTTTTTTTAAGTTTTTGTAGAGACGAGGTCTTGCCATGTTGCCCAAGCTGGTCTTGAACTCCTGGGCTGAAATGATCCTCTGCTTCAGCCTCCCAAAATGTTGGGATTACAGGCATGAGCCACCGCATCCAGCCTCTGGCATTTTGAAATGCTAGAAAAAGAGGGTGACACTGGGACAGTTTTGAGGGTCCATTGCTGATTTTCTTTAATCTTATGGGGAAAAAATGACTTGATACTTTAGTACTTTACTGGTAACCACTCATTGGTATCACACCTCACAACTTCCTGGCCACATGGAAATTTAAAGGACCCATCTAGGAGGGAGCTGAGTCATGAAGGGCAGAATCAAGCCCAGAGGCATTTGAGATGGAAACAGCACATGGTGGCTGGCAGGGGGTGCAGGGATCCTGGGAGAGTTTTGGAAAAAGTGGCATCTGATAGAAATTGTGATGAATCTAGGGAGAACAAGGCACCAGGCCACTGCAATTCCATTCCATTTCAAATTAAGAAAATATTGAAGAATATCTTGACCTTAAGAATTTCTCATCTGGCCGGGCACCGTGGCTCACGACTGTAATCCTAGCACTTTGGGAGGCCGAGGTGGGTGGATCACCTGAGGTCAGGAGTTCAAGACCAGCCTGGCCATCATGGTGAAACCCCATCTTTTAAAAAAAAAGAATTTCTCAGCTGGGCGTGGTGGCTCACGCCTGTAATCCCAGCACTTTGGGAGGCCAAGGTAGGTGAATCACAAGGTCAGGTGATTGAGACCAGCCTGACCAACATGGTGAAACCCTGTCTCTACTAAAAAATACAAAAATCAGCTGGGCGTGGTGGTGCCCGCCTGTAGTCCCAGCTACTCGGGAGGCTGAGGCAGGAGAATTACTGGAACCAGAGAGGCCGAGGTTGTAGTGAGCCAAGATTGCGCCACTGCACTCCAGCCTGGCGCCTGGCAACAGAGCGAGACTCCAGCTCAAAAAGAAAAAAAAAAATTTCTCAAGCTAGACCCTTCAAAAAAGCTCAAGTGGCTGGGCACGGTGGCTCATGCCTGTAATCCCAGCACTCTGGGAAGCCGACGTGGGAGGATCACTTGATGGGTCTGAGACCAGCCCTGGCAACATAGCGAGACCGTCCTTTCTACAAAACAAAATTTAAAGTCAGCCAGGCATGCTGGTGTGCACCCAGCCCATAATGATTTCTTTCTAATGCTTATTAATCCTTAAGACAAAAGCAAAAAGGAAGAGTTAGGGAGAGGGGGCAAAGTCACAAATAGATGTTTCGTCTAAGAGAAAACACAGATGGCTTGACCTCACTGTGATCAGGAAGTGCTCAAGAATCCACCTCGCACTACTGGACGGACACAAACTTAAAAGTCATAGAGTCCCAGGTCCTCGCAAGGATGAGGAGCAGCAAGAACTCTCATGCACTCTTGGGCTAACCAGTTTGGAAACCACTTTGGCATTACCCACTGAAGCTGATCATGCACTTGTCCCTAGGGCCCTGTAATTTCACTCCTACGTTTGTCCCCCAGGAGATGGACAGGAAAGTTCACACAGCACTGATGGCTTCATAATAAGTTGGTTGTGAAATTACCAACTGAACCTGGTGTGGTGAGGTCTCACAGCTAGCGAGTGGAGGAGCTGGGGCTGTAATTTAGTGTCTGCAGAGCCCAGAGCTTTTGCCCTGAACACAAATGCTAAGCACTCTATACACGCCACACACAGCTCTATGAAGCAATTTTTTTTCCTTTAACATTATTTATTATAAAATTATAGAGCCGGGCCCGGTGGCTCACACCTGTAATCACAGCACTTTGGGAGACTGAGGCAGGCGGATCAACTGAGGTAGGGAGTTCAAGACCAACCAGGCCAACATGGCGAAACCCTGTCTACCAAAATACAAAAATTAGCTACCGGGACGTGGTGGCTCACGCCAGTAATCCCAGCCACTAGGGAGGCTGAGGCATGAGAATCGCTTGAACCTGGGAGGTGGAGGTTGCAGTGAGCCAAGTTCATGCCATGGCACTCCAGCTTGGGTGACAGGGCAAGACTTTGTCTTAAAAAAAAAAAAATCATAGGGACGAGGTCTCACCGTGTTGCCCAGGCTGGTCTCCAACTCCTGGGCTCAAGAGATCCTCTCGTCTCAGCCTCTCAAAATTCTGGGAATACAGGAGGTGTGAAACACCGCGCCCATCCAAGGCAGGGCTGGGATGGGACTGCAAAGCGGGTGCCCTTAACTTCTCCCCCCAAGTCCTCCCCTTCAGGGAGGGGAAGGGACCAGAGGAAGGCAGAGGATCTAAGGGCGGTTGTCCTCAGGTCTCTGCTATGCTTGGCTGCGCTCAGCCGGAGATCCCCGAGCGGCCTCCAGAAGCTCCTGGAAAAGCTTGCCCGGCGGCAAGCGACAGGCCCCCAGGCCATTGGCCAGGATGGAGTCACGTGCCCTCCCTAGAGCCAATGGGAGCGGGGGGCAGAGTAACCGGGAATGACCTTGCACTACCTGCACGGCGCGGAGGGAGACCCGCTGTAGGCTGCGCCTCTGCAGTGGCGCGGGGCCACCTCTGGGTCTCTGGGAAACGGAGTGGAGGATCTTATGGAAGAGAAGGTTTGGAATCACCGCTGGAGGGAAGAGGACAAGGACGCAAGCAGGAGTGGCGGGAACAGGAAGGGACTAGGGATAGAAGCCGAGCTTGGAGACAGCGAGGCACGAACCCCGCCAACCCGGGGACAGACGAGGGGCGCCGATCTCCTCACTGGGCGGGGTGGGCAGAGAAACGAGCAGGAGCTGGCGCTAGGGCAAGGGCAAGGGCTGCGGGACACAAGTGGATACCCGGCCTCAGGGAGGGGCTTCCAGGAGGTCAGGAGTCTCCTTTGGAGCGGCACCGGGTTGTTTGCTCAGCAAGAGCTCTTTGTACGAAGTAACCGAAGCCAATCCGGCCAATGGCGGCAGAGAGGAGAGAGATTTATTCTTGGATCCAGGGTGTGCGGAGGAGCCCAAGGGCAGCTGGACCCTGTGCCGGCGTCAGGAAGGGCCCGGAACTCGGGAAGCTCTGCCCGCGGAGGTTATTCCTCTCCCTCTGACGACCACCTCAAAGCTCAAGTTTATCAGCTCCACACATGAGGCCGCCCTGGGCTGAACTGAAATCTGACCGTGCCAGTTCCAGTTTCTGGAAATTGTCAGCTCCATTCGCTCTCATTGAAGTCCGGCTTATTCCACGAGGTGAAAAACAGGACAGCTGACGGTTCCCAAGTTTTCTGTGTCCAGTCTTCAGCCCTGGAGGAACTCTTCTGCTCCAAGTCCTGTGATCCCAGGAGGGGGCCCACTGGTCCAGTACGGCTCAGTACCCAGCCCTGGATTCCAGCTGATGCTGGAAAGAGTGGTCATGAAGAACTCTGCATGACCACAGATGGGCACGAATTCCCAGAGGTGTCCTGTCCCTCCACGGTACCAAGGAGCCCTCCTCTGAGAAACTGCTTCAGTGAAGGCGCAGATGGAGGGAGAGGTCGGCAACAGAGCTGAGAGGGGTTCTGGGGGCACATGGCTCAGCCAGAGGAAGCTGGCTGGGGAGGAGCTTGTAGAAGAATGGCCAGATGACCTCGAGGGTGATACCAAGCCTCAGCCCACCTTGCCTGTAGCTCCTGAGCATGGTCATGCTGGCAAGCTCAAAACAGCTGAGAAACTGCGTTTCTGGGACAGATTAGGGGCCCGAGGGCTTAGCTGCTGGTTTGCTGTGTGACCTGTGACAAATTCTCTGGGCAGTTTGTCTGTGAAATGGGGACTGTGGTGTGATCGAAGGTACAAGTGAATGAGAACTCACTTTGAATTGTCTAAACCCAGTGCCTAAGGCCTTCCCTGGCAAGACAGAGGGTCCATGGTGGCACTGTCCAATGGCATTAGGGCAGTAATTGGGCCAACCAGGCTTACAGGCCTGCAGCACCTCCTCTGGTGCTGGGCACTGGATGCCCAGCTCTACTCCTAGCCCAGGGTCCCCTGGGAAAGTGCCAGGTCGTCTCATCCACCAAGAGCCATATTGGCAACATTGTGCCAACATGGACATTTCTGGCCTGTGGCAGGCAGGGAACAAAGAGTGGTTTCTGCCAGGGAGGCCTCTGACTGCAGTTGCCTATGACAGGCTCCTGCTTCAGGCCTCATAAAACCCTGGCCTTGGGGGCTGAAGGCACAGCCAAAGGGGCCTCCCCTATTCCCAAGTCCTTGCCCAGCTGCGGTTGCCTAAAGCCTCTTTTTTTTTTTTTTTTTTTCTGAGACAGTCTCACTGTTACCCAGGCTGGAATGCGGTGGTGCAATCGTGGCTCACTGCAACCTCTGCCTCCTGAGTTCAAGCAATTCTCCTGCCTCAGCCTCCTGAGTAGTTTGGATTATAGACACGTGCCACCACCTTCAGCTAATTTTGTTTTTTTTTTTTTTTTTTTTTTTTTTGTGGAGACAGAGGTTCCCCATGTTGGCTAGGCTGGTCTCGAACTCCCGTCCTCAAGTGATCCACCTGCCTCGGCCTCCCAAAGTGCTGGGATTACAGGCATGAGCCACCATGCCTGACTCCCTGAGGCCTCAATCCAGCCTCTTGATACCAGGACCCCTCAGCTTACTGGGCGAGGGTGCAGGGCCTGACCAATCTCTTGTGCCGCAGAGCGAGGCTGTCAATGTGTCCCCTGCTGGCTCTGGGCACAGTCTTCACACTGCCTGAACACTGCCCCTGGCTTCCAACTTTTCTCAGATGCACTTCTTTTGGCTCCAGGGCTGTGTCTGGGATCTAGGGGCAGATGAGACAGAGACTCATACCATGGAGGGCAGAGAGGCAGGGCAGGGGGTAGCTTCGGTTCTGTCCAGGGAGAGGGAGGCCAGCTCAGGAATCCATTTAAAACCAGCAAAAGCCCAAGCTGGAAAGGCCTTTCCAGCCTTTTGTTTCCCCTCTACAACCTGCGCACAAGAAGGCCAAGGGACAGAAAGGAACTGTGCAGAGGTCACTCCCCACCCCATCTAGAGGGACCCCGTATGCAACCTGCAGGGGCTGCGAGGTGGAGGTGGCTGGAGGTTCCGCTCCGGTCCTCCTGGTGCTGGAGTCCTTGGTGCTTAGAGCTGCCGCAGCTCCCGCTCCCTGAGGACACAATTCTCAGCTGATGGTCAGAACTCTTAGGGTCTCCCGGACCCCATCGGTGGCTCTGACGCTCTTTACGGACGTCTCAAAAAGCAGCTGAGGCAAAGGACAACGTCCCGCACCCTATCAGATCCTTATCGCAGGAGCTCAAAGATGACCTCAGTCAGAATGAAACGGCATTTAAACACAAGCAAGTCGCTGTCGCCAGCCTGGGGAATGTGCTGTATTATCTGTCATTGGCCACTCCACGTTACAGCAAACTATTTCCTGAATATTACAGAAAGTGCAAACAAGCCTTGTGGATTGAGCATTACATAAAATACGCTTTGTGACTAAAGCCCATATACAGCCGCCCCTAGGCACTCATACATGATTTTGTGACTTTGGTACTAACTCAGCCTAATTGGACCCCAGATACAGAGGAAACAGGAGGATGGAGAAAACAGGCCCGGTTCCTGGTGCATTGTGTCCCATGCCATCATGCCATTCTCACATCAATCCCATGTCCTAGGTATTGTCCGTGTTCCCATTTTACAGAGGATACTGAGGCTTAGTGAAGGCAACACTTTCTCACACTGGCCACGCTGGGGAGTGGTGGACAGTGACATGTAAGACTTCTTGGCTCTGTGGCCGCTCTCCTTCCATCCATTGCACCAGGTCCAGAAGCCCAGATGGCTTGATTCCCTGTGCCCACAGCCTACCCTGCCATGCCCTCTCCTGCTGCTGCTTCCCCTGGCTTCCCATCTTCAGAGAGAAGAAGGCAGACCAGATTGGTCAGGCCTGAGGCCACTGCACAGCCCCACCCATCCTAACCCCTGAGGGGATGAGAGGGGAGCTTTCATAAAGTGTCCCTAAATGCCCGTGCCCCCTGCCCCAGGTCCTCAGAGAAGAGGGAGAGCTGTGGGGCCTAGGGAGCATCTCTGGGAGGGAGGGTTGGGTTTCTCTCTCAAATGCAGGCACCCCTCACCCTGTGGTCATCACTTCACCAGCTCCTGTTCCGGAGCCCTCAGTGGCTGCTGCAGCCTCATTTCCCAGGGAGGCTCTCCACCAGCTTGGAGATGGGTAGGGGAGGCAGTGAGCACATTCCAGGCTGAGCCCTCCCCTTGGGCAGCGAGGGCTTGGGAGGAACTTGACTGATGGAGTGTGGGGAAGGGAAGGTCAATGGCCATGGTGGGCACCAGGGATCGGGCATGGAGGAGCCTGCGGGGCCGTGCAGGCCTGTCAGAAGCACAGTGTGGGCAGGGGGTGGGGCGGCAGCTGCTGAGCACCTGATCCTGGGCAGCCTCCAGGGCCGGCTGCTGAGCTCTCAGCTCTTGAGTCTCGAGCTTCCAGCA
>CAUYLG010013607.1:0-10184 GCA_963573385.1 Cacajao melanocephalus
GAAGACAGTGTGGCGATTCCTCAAGGATCTAGAAATAGAAATTCCATTTGACCCAGCAATCCCATTACTGGTTATATACCCAAAGGACTATAAATCATTCTATTATAAAGACACATGCACATGTATGTTCATAGCAGTACTGTTTATAATAGCAAAGACCTGGAACCAACCCACATGCCCATTGATGATAGACTGGACAAGGAAAATGTGTCACATATAAACCATGGAATACTATGAAGCCATAAAAAAAGATGAGTTTGTGTCCTCTGTAGGGACACAGATGAATCTGGAAATTATATTTCTCAGCAAACTGACACAAGAACAGAAAATCAAACACCACATGTTCTCACTCATAGGCAGGTGTTGAACAATGAAACACATGGACACAGGGAGGGGAACATCACACACTGGGGTCCATTGGCAAGGAATAGGGGAGGGACTGGGGGGTAGGGAGGTTGGAGAGGGATAACATGGGGAGAAATGCCAGATATTGGTGATGGAGGGAAGGAGGCAGCAAACCATATTGCCGTGTATGTACCTATGCAATAATCCTGCATGTTCTGCACATGTACTCCAGAACCTAAAGTGCGATAAAATATATTTAAAAAATAAAAAATTAAAAAGAAGGGAAAAGAAAAAAAGGGGGGAAATTAGAAACTGTTTCTTCTGTATAGAAAGTTGATCAAGGAATTAAGGTGGCTTGAGGAGTTATGCCTTGGAGTTCTATAAATCCTCCAGTTGTTGTATATTCTGATAATACATTCAGAATGTCCTCACGGTGAAAATGCTGATGTAATAAAAACTATCTACTATATCAAAGTGGCATGATGAAGCATTCCTCCATTTTCCCCTCCTCACCAACGCTTGAATTAAGCCTTCCTTTATTTCTGAAATGATCTTTGGTTGTTTGTTGTTTCCCTGAAATTTTGGCTTTTCAGTTCTCAATCTTCCCTGAAAAGAAGCTGCACTGTGCTAACATTTTTGAGGACAGTTCTCACTCCATGTTGATGTTTAGGGATGTAGGCTTCACACAGCCTCTCTTTACCTGGCACACTGCAGAGGCTCAGAAATTATTATATCCTGCTGCATTTCCACATCCTTCCATGGCCAAACAATTTAGCCTAATTTGGAAGATACTCAATCTGTTTAACTGCTCTGTAAAATACCAGTTTTATTTCTCTTTCTCTCTCTCTTTGTGTACTCTACCCTCTCGAATATCTGCTCAAAACTATTTATCTCATTTTCCTATTACTCTGCTTTTCTTCAAGAAGTTCCTCAATCCAGATTGCCTCCTTCTCATCTCTGTCAATCTGAATCTTTTTAGTTTTGTTCTCTGTGCCTAACTTTAGTGTCACCTCATCAGAGAAAACTTGTCTTCTCTTCTCCTAAACAAATGTGAGATGTATCTCCATATAAACAACCTAGCACATTCTTTTTGCTATGATGGGGTGATATGGTTTGGCTGTGTCCTCACCCAAATCTTACCTAGAATTGTAGTAATCCCTATTTGTTAAAGGCAGGGCCAGATAGAGACAATTGAATCATGGGGGTCGTTTTTCCCATACTGTTCTTGTGGTAGTGAACAGGTCTCATGAGATCTCATGGTTTTATAAATGAGAGTTCCTCTGCACAAGTCTTCTTGTTTGCCACCATGTAAGATGTGACTTTGCCCCTCATTCACCTTCTGCCATGATTGTGAGCCTTCCCCAGCCTTGTGGAGCTGTGAGTCAATTAAC
Source organism: Cacajao melanocephalus (assembly GCA_963573385.1). Lineage (NCBI taxonomy): Eukaryota > Metazoa > Chordata > Mammalia > Primates > Pitheciidae > Cacajao > Cacajao melanocephalus. The sequence continues at coordinate 1,737 of CAUYLG010013607.1, forward strand.
TTATTTCCTTTATAAATTACCCAGTCTTGGGTATGTCTTTATTAGCAGCATGAGAACAGAATAATATATGAGGCTTTGCACATTTTGTCTTCCCTCCCTACTAGAACATCTAAATTTCATAAAGATAAAGGCTATTTTTGAATATGTTTGCAATCTGAACAGTACTGACACAGTTTCTTACAAATATTAGGTTAGGTGCTTATTAACTATTTACTGTCCAACTAAGTGAAGATAAAAATGACAAGGTGTTTTTGTAGAGAGCAAGCTGATAAAAGATGTTGTCCTTCTGTGGATAAATTTACATATTCAACTCAAGTCACAGTGGTGAAAGAGAGGGGAGAGGTTACTGGCAATGAACAAGAGATTACCAAAATATAAAATATTCTTATAAATACTTCAAAACTACCTATTTTTCTTCTCTTATCTCTCACCCCAAAATAATAACTGTTTATTTGTAAAATAAATAATGCATTGCATTCTCACCTCTCTGTATGTTTTTTCCTTTCTTTGGGAGTCTTAAATTTGGGCGATGTTTAGAGAGGGGGAATAGTGATAAGAGAAAGGTCCTTCCTGGGAGAAGGGGTTGACTTTGACCCTACGGTATAATTGGTTGGCACCTGATTAAAGATAACATTGTTTCCAACCACTATACAAATGTCTGAAGTTCACCTGCTAAAAATATCCCTGACTTTCCTATTAGAGGACTATTTTAAATTTTCAACTTTCATTGAGATAAAATTTCTTTGCTTGGTAGATTAATGTTCAATGTGTCTACTTTCTTACATATTTGTCCTGCTTTAATCATTGGTCTAAGTTAGTCTCTGCTTCATTCCTGTATCATGAGATTTTTCTATTTCTTGGCTTCTTATTGAGTAAGCATTTTAAAAGATTAATATAGTTTGTCATTGTGTCCCCACCCAAATCTCACCTTGAATTGTAATCCTCAGGTGTTGAGGGAGGGACCTGGTGGAAGGTGATTGGATGTTCTTTTGGTAGTGAGTTCTTACAAGATCTGATAGTTTGTAGTTTTATAAGGGGCTCCACCTTTTTTGCTTTCTCTTTTTTCTTCCTGCCACCATGTCAAGGTATTTGCTTCCTCTTTGCCTTATGCCATGATTATAAATTTCTGGAGGCCCCCAGCCATGTAGAACCATGAGTCAATTAAACCTCTTTCCTTTATAAATTACCCAGTCTTGGGTGTGCCTTTCTACCAGTGTGAAAACAGACTAACAAAAAAGATTCCACTAGCATTATTGTATTAAAGAAGAAAAACAAACATAATCATACTTTCAGAAAGCCCTGAGACCATTAGCTTCTTCCTGGTCTTTTACTAAGAGCCTTCATTATGATATGCTTTCAGCTCAAAGTCACCATGTGCTTTAACAAATCCCATTGTGATCCAATCAATTACCAGTTACTTTCCTTTAATTGAGAGCATAATTTCATCATTATTTATCAGTTTAAGTAAGAGTAGAGAGCAAGCATATCAAGATTATCTCATGGGCATAACCAGTTAGTAAAACAGTATGAGATACTAAGATGTGCCTGAGCTTGTGCCGAAAAAGGGAGTGGGGTCAGCAGAGAAGGTAACAAAAATAGCTTTGTTATTTGGACTTCAGTTCATTGGTCTCAGCCATATGAATTTTTCTGGTCCCTGTGTAGATTTAAATGCAATTGCCGATTCTCTGACAAAGTAAGCATATTTCTAATCTTATGGGAAAAATAACGTATCAGAGCTTTGCAGATTTGAACACATTCTCAAAATTTCCAACCTACCTCTAGAAGATGCAATTTTCCTGAATTTCAGACTCTTGAAAATTTTTCTCACCCAGAATGTAGCCACACTAGTGAAATAACCATTTTCTTTTTCCGTACAAACCGTTGTACAAATTGAGGTATTAGAGACATTTTGATTATTTCCCCCCGTTAATGCACGGAAATCAATTAGGTTTGCTCCTGCAATTTTCATTTAGAATAGAGCATTAAATTTAACAGATGATCAGTCTCATTACTTTCACTGAGAAGTTTTTTGTTGCTAGTGGCTGCTAGCTTGCAAGTATTTTGATATGAAGTATGGCATTTCAGAAAGCAGATCCTCACATGATCTGCATCAAAATCACCTGGGATACTTGTTAAAGATGCATTTTGCTGGTTCCCACTGGATGTCTACTGAGCTGTGGCCAGGAAATATTAACCTTAGGGACATTCTTCATAATTCTGATGTTCACCAACAGTGGATAAATAATAGATTAGTGTGTATGCTTTCAGGTAGTCGAGGTGTATTCACAGGACAATAAAATATGGTGATACAAATAATCACTTTTAATAATTAGGATTAGCCAAGCATTCTTGTTTATTTTAAGCCAAAATACTCTTAATTTTGACAGAGAGTGGAATGATTATTTGACTTGTTACTATTAAAATGAATTCAGAGAATTCCATCAAGGATGGCAAAATAACTGCTATAGATAAAAGCTTAGTTTGTTAATTCAATCTTAAGGCTATCTTTCGTTCTGAAAGGCGTGACTAGGGAAAGATAGTCAGGATAGAAGGAAGTAAGTAAAACAGAAGGTAGTCTTAAGGAAACAAGGTATTCAATTGTCAATGAACACATGTTGCTTTTAAGTTAAAGGAAAGCACAAGTGTGTATTTGCAGATCTCAGGATTACACTTGGAAAATACTATCCATCATCTTTTAAAATTGTGTATAAAAACCTAAAAGAGACTATTAAGTTGATTTACAGTTCTTTTTTGCTTGATACTCTTTTTTACTTTTAAAATAAGAGATAAAAGTCAGAGAATTATAGAATAGTATATTTTCAAGGAAGGGAAAATGAAAATAACTATACAATCTCAAAAAATTATAGGTCTAATCTAACTAAAATTATCTGATACCTGTTCTGTGACCAGAACTATCTTAGATAAGAGGAAAGCAAAGATAAAATGCCACTAACTCTATGAAGGAAACTTAAATACATATTTCTAAGTGGAAGAAGACAATCTGGAAAGGCTACATGCTGTATGATTTCAATTATATGATATTCTGGAAAAGGGAAAATTATGGAGATAGGAAAAAAATCAATGTTGTTAGGGAAGGTGGGGAAGGAGGCAGAGCACAGAGAATGTTTAGGGCAGTAAAATTACTCTGCATGAACTGTGATGGTGGATACAGGTCACTATACATTTGTCAAAACCTATAGAATACACAACACCAAGAGTAAACCCCAGTGTGATATGATTTGTCTGTGTCCTCATTCAAATCTCATCTTGAATTGTAGTTCCCATAATCCCCAGTTGTCATGGGAGGGACCCAGTGCGAGGTGGTTGAATCACGGAGGTGGGTCTTTTTGGTGCTGTTCTTGTGATAGTAAATATGTCTCACGAAATCTGATGCTTTTATAAAGGGCAGTTCCCCTGCACATGCTCTCTTACCTGCCAGCATGTAAGATGTGCCTTTGCTACTCCTTCACCTTCTGCCATGATTATGAGGCCTCCTCAGCCATGTGGAACTGTGAGTCCATTAAACCTCTTTTTCTTTATAAAATTACCTAGTCTCAGGTATGTCTATCAGCGGTGTGAGAACAGACTAATACATGTGTAAATGTTAGTTCATCAGTTTAAACCAATGTACCACTCTGGAGTAGGATGCTGATCGTGGGTTGGTTGTGCATGTGTTGGGGTAGGGGAGATATGAGAAAGCTCTGTACTTTCTGCTCAGTTTTGTTGTGAAACGAAAACAGCTCTAGAAAATAAAGACTCTTAAAAAAAAAGACTTGGGATTGATGGATAACACACTCGGCAGAGTTCAGAGTCATCAAGGCAACAGTGGAAGTAAATACTGAGAAGTGGGACAGCATCAAAAAGGGAACAATTAGCTATGGGAGGAACCAGGGGAGGCCTTTGAGATGTAGGGCCTCTAAACCGAATTGTGAGGATGAAGACAAACCTGTCAGAGACATTCCAGCAATATGTGTAGTTTGGGGAACTATAAAGTATCTGGTATTGCTGAGGAAAAGTCGAAGCAGTAGGGGAAGAGCAATAGGAAGAAAGACTGAACAAAGAAACACAGTGAGGTCAGGAAAGGCTGACATGCACATACACATGGACATATACATCCACAGACATTCACATTCACGTGCACATGCATACATACACACATATAAGCATATTATAAAGGACTGAGGCATTTAAACCTGTTGGGAAACCACTGTAAAGCTTATAGCTATGAGGTGATATGACCAGATTTGGATTTTATAAAGAGCTCTGAGGTCGTCATGGGGAGGTGCAAGGGAAGAAAGACCATATGGATACATCTGGTTACCTGGCTGCAGTTAGGATCCTATGGCAATAGAGGAAAGAGCAGATTCTCATTCAAAAGAGATACTTAAGGAGTTGAATTATCAGAACTTGATGAATGCTTTGCCATGGGAGGTAAGGGAAAGAGGAGTCAGAAAACTGCCCTCAAGGTTTGGGCATAAGAAAATGGAGGGATGGGCTGGACGCGGTGTCTCAGGCCTGTAATCACAGCACTTTGGGAGGCCATGGAGGGGGATCACAAGGTCAAGAGACCGATAGCATTCTGGCCAACATGGTGAAACCCCATCTCTACTAAAAATACAAAAATTAGCTGGGAATGTCAGTGCATGTCTGTAGTCCTACTCAGGAGGCTGAGGCAGGAGAATCTCTTGAACCCAAGAGGTGGAGGTTGCAGTGAGCTGAGATTGTACCACTGCACTCCAGACGGGAAACATAGTGAGAATCCATCTCAAAAAAGAAAAAGAAAAAAGAAAATGGAAGGATGTTGGTTAAATTCAGTCAAGACAGGAAATGTAGAAGGAAGACCAGTTTTAAGCGGTGGCTATTTTCTCAAGATTAGGAGTCTATGTTTGACACATTGAGTGTAATGTGTCTATGGAACATCAATTCATTCAACTCAGCAAGTTTGTATTGAGTCCCTTTCAGACGCTCATCCCAGGCTTGGTACCAGACACTCGGCAATGAACATGACAGGGATAGTCTCTCTCCTTGTGGAGTTACTAATAGTGATAAAGGAAGGCTTCAAACAGTGATTATAGGTGTGATGTCTGTTAGGAAAGGGGAAGTATAGCTTAGATATACAGGAGAGGTCTAGGGTGGAGATTCAGTTTACAGTCCATCAGCATATAGGTTAAAGCTGCAATCACAAAGATGAATGAGATGGCAGGCAGAGAAGATGAGAAGGGAGAAGAGGAGAGAAATGTAGGGCATCCTACTATTAGACTGAAGGAATGATGAGAGAATCATAGGGACAGAATCAGGAGAGAGAGGTGCTTGGAATCAAGGAGGAATTTCAGGAAGAATGAAGTGGTCAAGAGTTGTCGTGGAAAGCCGACATAAGATATAGCCTCAAAGATGTCCTTTGACTTGAGTGTAAGTCAAGTCTTGAGTGTAAGGCTTGAGTGTATTGGTAGGGGCAGAAACCTCCTCAGAATGTGTTGAAGATGAAGAAGTTATAAGAGATGAAATCTGAAAGTGACATGTCCTAGATCCTTGATTCTGATGGAAATGAGAGAGAAGGGGAAGTCAACAGAAGGCACACGAGATAAAAGGCAGGTCCTTACAAATGAGAGAGATTTGAAGATATTTAGTGACTAAGGCAAGGAGGAGTTGAAAACTAAGTAGAGTAGGGATAAGTTATGGATCAAGATCCCAGACAAGGGCAGGAGGGCACAGAGTTCATTGGTTTCAAATTAGCTTTACATAAGTGGAAGGAGATTTTTCCTTCAAAACTAAATGAAAAAATGTAAGAGTATGCCTGGATGTATGCAGGGGAGAAAGGGTAAGGTGGGAGAAACCTAGGGGAAACAGAGTAATAAAATAGAAATTTAAAGATGAACAACTTTGTTGATGTCATTAAAATTGTCAGTCCTGATCACTTTACTATTCATCTTCTGTAATACATTATCTCATATGTGAACTTTTAGCTTATCAGATAAAAAGTAAAAGAAAAAAACAAAAAACATGTGGCTTCAATGTGAAATGAATGTCAAACATCAAAACTTAATTTGATTTTGAGAGGTCCTCCCTAGGGTTTTATATTTAAATAAGGCAAAGGCCTCTGAACTCTATAGATCATAACAGAAGCATGATTCCAGGAAATTCCTAGGTCATGTCATTCTTGGAGAAAATTGTAACAAACAGAAGCTTTGCTGAGGCATTCTATAAATATTTATCAGCCATGACATTTACCCACTGGAGGTTAAAGATCTCTGAGTTTTGGATGAGAATGCATAGCAGTTTGATTTGACTTGAATTAGCAGCAAAAATAACTCTACAGATTTAAAACTGCTTATTACAACCAAATAATGATATATTTTGCAAGACATTACAAAATAATAGGAGGTATTCTAGTCATTGACAAAACACTCAGTGTAAGTACTGTAATAACTTTTATAGTTGTAATCATATTTAATGGATTATATTTTGCTTTCAGATTGGCTTTGCCTCAGAATGAAATCAAATGAGAGATATTCTTAAAATACATAAGATGTTAACTAGGTCAATTTTAATGTCAGAAACTTGTTATCCTCTTTACTTTTCAACTGTCTTGAACATGAGGTTTGAACTGGTTCAAACTTGTCATATAGAATTCCATTTTATTCAGTTTCACTATGTGTTCTATTAAAATATATCATAATTTTTATTCTACAAGGTTAAAAAATTTTTGGCTTCAAAAGTCATTAACTTCTTGTTTTTATTACAAAACTAGATCATTTTATTAATTTAAAAGTAGACATGAGTAAATATATTCAATAGGTCATTTAAGAGAAATATGAAAGATAGGAACATGAATTTCACTATAAATTTCTTTAGAAATATCATGTTCACTTGTGATGAGTTTGATCACTTGTAAAGTATTGCAGAGTACTTATAAGGGTATTAGTGTGAACTAAATGTCATTTTTCTCTTGATAATTTTATAGAGTTTATCAAGATGAATAGACATGTTTTGGTGTGAGACAAAGTGGAATGGAGAATCATTTTCTATTTTATGAGTCTTTCCCCACTGTCAGCAATATATTAATAATTCACAATAAGGGTATACATTTATCAGTGTGACCAACACTGAGTTGTGTTCACATAGGAGAGAAGCTTGAAATATATATAAACATTTTGAGAGGATTGAGAGACAGAGGTTATCCCAAATGTGACGATTCGGAAACCTATCTGATATTACAAAAAGCTCCGTGAATCTGGAAAGAGTCTTTACAACCTATCAATGATAACAAATAGGCTGGACATGGTGGCTCACACTTGTAATTCCAACACTTTGGGATGCCAAGGCAGGTGAATTGCTTGAGGTCAGGAGTTGGAGACCAGCCTGGCCAACATGGTGAAACCCCATATCTACTAAAAAAAATACAAAAATTAGGCTGGCATGGTGGCCTGCTCCTGTAATCCCAGCTACTTGGGAGACGGAGGCAGGAGAATCATTTGAACCTGGGAGGTAGAGGTTGCAGCAAGCTGAGATATTGCCACTGCATTACATCCTGGGCAACAGAGTGACACTACGTCTCAACAATAACACAAAACTCCCTAAAAACCCCTGAAACAAATTGAGTCATGCTAGAAGAAAGAGTGCCTTTTTTCTCTTCTTTCCATGAAAAATAGTATTATTTCCATGTGAAGAGCCATGGAAGAGTATGCATTCAAGATGTAGGAAAAATGTCTAATATAGGCATATCAGGTGTTTGATTATTAAAAATTTAATGCTTTTCCTCGGATTTTGTGATGTTTGTCACATTTAAAAAAACTCTGATTCCCTGTGATTTATTTTCTCATGATAAATATTCACTTTTATATTTAATTGTGCTTTTACAATTGTGGATTCTTTTTTTTAAAGACTCCACAAAATCTAGATTTACCCCATGATAAGTGTTGTAATATTCATTGGAAGTAGGTTTTTCTGAACATTTTCAAAAATGCTTTAGTATTTAATGTTTCCTGGAGAAGCATCGTTTAGCTCTGTCTGAGGGTTCCAAGTATTTTCCTTGTACTTGCAAGGAAATAAAATCTTACATTGTATAATGCTTACATCTTTCTCAATGATCAAGTTGTCCTTTTCTGATAGTCTATTATATATTTTTTAGAACTAGTAGCTCACATACCACAAAAGAACAAAACTAGTATGTTCATGTTTGTAGTAGAATGATAAAATGATATCTAGACAATGATCTTCATGATTTGAAGGTTTTACATAAAAGTATAAATAGCTGCTTATGTATTGCTAGAGTGTCTGTCCCTCTTATAATATGCTTTTTACAACTAAAAGCATTTTTTTTGAAAGAAAGAAAAAGAGAGGAAAGAAAGTGAGAGTGAAAGAAAGAAAAAAAAGAATGTACGAGAGAAAGAAAGAGGAAGAGAAAGAGGGAGAGAGAACGGGATTCTTGTTCTATTGCCCAGGCTAGAA
>CAUYLG010013609.1:0-84414 GCA_963573385.1 Cacajao melanocephalus
GACTAAATCACACCAAAAAAAAAAAAAAAAAAAAAAAAAAGAAAGAAGAAGAAGGAGGAGGAGGAGGAAGAGGAAGAAGAAGAAGAATGACGAGGAGGAGGAGGAAGAGGAAGAGGAGGAGGAGGAGGAGGAGGAGGAGAAGGAAGAAGAAGAAGAAGAAGAAGAAGAAGCAGCAGCAGCAGCAGAAAAAGGCGGCTATGTTTAGCCTTTCCATGGAAACCCTGAAAGTACCTGTCCACCTCCTCAGTAATGATGATAATAGGTTAAGTATCCCTTATCTAAAATGCTTAGGACCACAAGGGTTTTGGATTTGGGATTTGTTTTTCATTTGCATTACATTCCAATTCCAAATGAGCATCCCTAATCCAAAAATGCAAAATCTGAAATGCCCCATTTTTTTTTTTTGAGTGTCATTTTGGGACTCAAAAAGTTTTAGATTTCAGAGTATTTCAGATTTTGGATTTTCAGATTAGAGATACTCAACCTATACTCCTAATAGCTCAGCTCTGAACTGAATGCTTTCTGTATGTTCTCCCATTTAATTTTTTTTTGACTCTGGGAAGTAATATTCTAACCTCCAATTTACAGAGGAGGGAACTGAGGCACAGAATGATAAACAAATAATAATAATGAAATAATTGGCTAGCAACTAGAGTTACCAGGATTTGAACCTAGGCAAGTCGACTCCTTCTTTACTGCTTCTGCTATTATTACAAGATTTCAGTAGTGTTGCACTTAAGCTTTGCTTTTTATGTAGTGCCTGGGTCTCAGCAGGAACAGAGGGAGTTGGAGTGTCCCAGGGTTCCTGGGTCTGACACTGCATTTACCTCATTTGATGATATCTGGCTACACATCTGGGAGCTGCGCCTTTGTTTCTTCTCTCCATGGGCACGTGTCATTTAAGTAGGCCCTCAGCTAGATTCCTCTTTGGACCCTCAGTCTCTCTTTCTCACTCCTCCAGCGAAAGACTTTTTGTACCCAATGTATCTGATATGCAACCAAAGGGCCCAGCTGCGCCTTTCACCCACAGCAAAAGGAAGCATCACAGACCTCAATGAGAAGCACTTTCCTCTTCCCCTGCTCCGACCTTTGCAGACAGTTCTGTGCCATGGAAAGTGGCCCCATCTTTGTTCTTCAAGGAGACTGAGTGTGGTTTAACTAAGACCTGGAGAATAATTTAGGGCATATGAGGCAAGGGTGCCATGTATTTGGAGAGGGAGGAAGCCCTTCAAGAGAGAGAGAAGCTAGAAAGACCCCACAGAGAGTGAGAACCTCACAGGCTCTGGTCCCACAGAGAGCAAAGGGATTCCCCTCTCTACCCCTGCACTGGGTAGGAATGGGCACACACTCCCTGAGCCCCACTGTCTAAGGCCATTTCCATCCACGTGGAGGCTGGGAGTGGTAACTACAAAGGCACAGTGAGAGGAACTTGCTTGGCCTTCACCATTTCTTCCAGACTCCACAAAGGAAGGCAAAATAGACCAGTAGCATCTCAACACGCAAACTCCTGTACCAGAGGCCTTTCACTCTGATTCAGGTGCCCAGGGCTCTTGAGTCCATGAGTGCTGCAGGGTACTTGGGTAAACTCTCTTGGCCACTGAAAGACCCCACACATTCTGGTGGGCTCCCTGGAGCAGTGGGCACTGGTAGAATGGGCATTATCCCAGCTAAAATCAATACCTGCTGTGTTTCCCCATCAACCAGGAACACATTTCTCATGTTTACCATCCATTGAGGCATGTTTCCTTTTTCTCCCTACATATGAGATTATAGAGTAGATTCATTCCTTTGGTAAATTTGACACGTGTCCATGCCCCACTCAAGATTCCAATAATTGCCTTCCCCAAAATGTGCGGCCCCTGACATGGTGAGAACAAAATGTTATGGGGTGGGGCTGATACTTAGGTGGCAGATACAGCCATCTCTGTTCTGAAACCCTGATTTCTACCCCTCATCCCTGGCTGGATAAAGACAATGGAACAGCTTCAAATGCTGAATGGCAAGCATATCACATGTACAAATTTCTAGACAATTTCCACAAACCCAACTGGAAGAAATTTCCTTCTGTCCTGTGGCTCTCACTTACTAAGCGTCATGAAAGTTTTCTGAGGCAGCACATTTCTAACCTAGAAATGGATCTGAGGTTGCCAGTGAGAACTCTCCACACTGCTTCCCTGTTGCTCCCAAACACCCAGAGAGAAACCACCTCTTACACCAGGCACATAGCTCTCCATTGTATTCCAAGGCCCAAGACTAGCTAGTGCCGATTGCACATACTCAGGGTTGACCAGAAACACCTGGTACCTCTGGCCTTGGAAGGAATCAAGCCAGTGGGGTTCCATGTCATGGTCTTGCTGTCCTGCCCCTCCCTGCTCAGCTGGGCATCCAGCAGCATCTTGGATGACCCAAGCCTCAGCACTCAGCAGATGTGCTGGGACAGTCCCAACTTATTTTGCAAGAGTCACATCTGTATTAATAAGAGGCTAAAGCAGGTTCAAAATGATCACTTCCCAAAGAAGACTCCATCCCCAGCCCTGCCAGATAAACACATTTCCACAAGCAGTCATCACAGAGACATAAGAGAAAGGAATCTCTTTACCCTCTATGCATGTAACTTTTAAATACCAGAGACACCCTGTGAGCCAATAAGCACTGTCTGCTGACAACAGGCATAACTGCCTGCTAGTGCTGCCCAGAGACACTGCCCAGTCAACCAGTTTCAATTTCAACAAATGACAGAGATCTAGTAATTGAAGTTGGTGGGCAACAGGAGGCTCCCGCATGTCTCCCTTAGTCAAGGGTGTGGGTGAGACTCTTGGTGTAGGGAAGTGGGGAGAAGAGGCTGAGCACTGACCTGCAGCATCTGGAGGTAGCCTTCCTGGGGGTCGCAGAGCAGGGAGGAGATGCGGTGGTTGTTCCTCATGCATTTCTGATTGTCCTTTGCAGATGGAAAGATTTGCCGGACCACAGTCATCCTTCCAAGGGCACTATGGACCAGATCCAGGATCTCCGGGTCACTGATTTCCTAGAAAAACAACCAGGCCTATGCTTACCATCCACTTAAGAACTATCTGTGCAAGAGAGCTATCAGGAGGCATCTAGGCCAGCAGCTGGAACAGCAAATGCCAAAGAGGGCAGGGGATTGGGCCCGGGTCACACCGTTCATTAGTTGCTTATTCACAGATAATACTTGCTGTCCCTTGATGCAAACAAGATTAGTCAACAGTTTCCCTAAAGGCTAGAAAAAGATGTCTGAGGCTAAACTACTGATGCACTGGTTTCCACAGGTGTGAAACTTTTAGGAACCATTGCCATCAAAGATCATGGTGGACATTAGTCAGACAGAAAGGTTAACTCTCCTTTTGGGAGTTACCTACCTGATTCTGACAGGGAAAGCTGGGTTTCTCTGCCATAGTTGATCAATATACAATGAGTTTCCCTGAATTCTTCTAGAATTATATTCATTTTACAAAATATTTGTATATGAACTTTGAGAATATATCCATTCATTTATTCACTATTCATCCCACAAAGTCTACCTAAATCTCTGAAGTTTGTTCTGCAGTAAGCACTGTGGATGCAGCCAGGAACAAATCAGGCCCTATCCTCCCCTGTAAGTCTCATGGGCATCCTAGGATGGAACATGCTGAGTGTGCCAGGGCTATATGTGTACCGTCCATATTGATTGCACAAAGCCCTTTGCTCATATTAGCTCATTTAGTGCTCACAACATCCCTCGGAATTCTAGGCAGTAGATCCCGGTGTGATCCACTGTGGAGCAAAGACATAGCAAGGAAAGGAGACCACGGGAGCTCTTTCCAGAACGGGGCTTCCCTGAGGTATCTGACAAGGGGCAGACTTGTGATGGCTAATACTGAGCGTCAACTTGATTGGATTGAAGAACGCAAAGTATCGTTCTTCGGTGTGTCTGTGAGGGTGTTGCCAAAGGAGATGATATTTGAGTCAGTGGACTGGGAAAGGCAGACCCACCCTCAGTCTGGGTGGGCAACATCTAATCAGCTGCCAGAATAGCTAAAATAAAGCAGGCAGAAGAAGTTGGAAAGAGCAGACCTGCTCAGTCTTCCAGCCTCCATCTTTTTCCCATGCTGGATGCTTCCTTCACTTGCACATTAGACTCCAAATTCTTTAGCTTTTGGACTCTTGGACTCACACCAGTGGTTTGCCAGGGGCTCTCAGGCCTTTGGCCACAGACTGAAGGCTGCACTGTGGCTTCCCTACTTTTGAGGTTTTGGGACTCACAGATTGGCTTCCTTGCTACTCAGCTTGCAGACGGCCTATTATGGAACTTCACCTTGCGATCGTGTGAGAGAATACTCCTTAATACACTCCCTTTCATATACACATTGATCCTATTAGTTTTGTCCCTCCAGAGAACCCTGACTAATACAGATTTTGTTTCTGGCTAACAAGTTCTGGAGAATGAACTTGTTAGCCAAACTGCCACTGTTAGGCAGGGCAGGGTTGCAGTTGAGGAGTTGGTGGTGCTGTAGAGGGAAGGTGGAGGGAGTTGCCAATAGCTCCCTGATGCAGATAGAGGGTAGAGGCAGCAGTGAGCGTGAAAGGCTACAGCCTTAGGCAACGTGGTGAGGGACAGAGTGACTGCCCCGCTTCAGGGAATGCTTGTGAGGTCAGAAGGAACAGTGGTCAGAGGCAGGGCTAGAGCCATATTCAGGGCCAGATGGGAGAACAGAGGGTCGGTGCACCCCACAAAATGGACAAAATGGCCATACTAAGAGAGATGAGGAGCCCTTGAAAGGATTTAGGCTCAAAAAAGCCACAGATTTACATTTTTGAAAACTTTTGACTGCAGTAGGGCGAGAGGATTAGAGAGGAACAAAACCGGAGGAGGAGAGAGCAGAGAAGAGAGCACCTGTCTCTGTAGCTGGGTACCATATAAGAATTACAACAAAAATGGAAACTAACACATACAGACACCCCTTAACTTAATATGGGCTTACATCCTGACAAACCCATCATACATTGAAAAGAAAATATCGTAAATCAAAAATGCGTTTAATCCCTCTAGCTGGTGAACATCACAGCTTAGCCTTGCTCAGAATGCTCACATTAGCCTACAGTTGGGCAAAGTCGCCCAACAGAAAGCCTATTCTATAATAAAGTGTTGAATATCTCACGGGATTTCTTGGATACTGTACTGAAAGTAAAAAACAGAATGATTTAATGGGTACTAAACTGAGTATTCTACTGAATGTGTATCATTTTCACACCATTGTAAAGTCAAAAAATTGTAAGTCGAACCCTTCTAAGTCAGGGATAGTCTGTGCAAGCCAACAATTTCAATGGTGGAAGAGAGACATAGCCAGGTTAAGAAAAGCTCTGCTTCACTCTTTTTGTTGTTGTTGTTGAGACGGAGTCTTGCTCTGTCACTCAGGCTGGAGTGCAGTGGCACAATCTCAGTTCAAGCAATTCTCCCACTTCAGCCTCCTGAGTAGCTGGGATTACAGGCGTCTGCCACCACACCCAGCTAATTTTTTGTATTTTAGTAGAGACGGGGTTTCACTGTATTGCCCAGACTGGTCTCGAACTCCTGACCTCGTGATCCACCCGCCTGGGCCTCCCAAAGTGCTGGGATTACAAGCATGAACCACCACACCTGGCCCACTCTTTCTAAGAAGGGACTAAATCAGTGGTAAATTATAAGGCAAAATCTTAACTACAAATAGCTACATTTTGAAACAGGTCTTAAGTCTTTCTCCTTGCATGTGACGCATTCTAGTTTTGAGATAATATGATGGTAAAAAGGAAGCTAATGAGGTTAGGAATTAGGGATGAGGGTTTCAAAATCATTTAAATAAGAACATAACATAAGATGGTAAACAATGTGTTTCAGGAACTGTCTTAGGAAGCTGAGATGTGTGTGAAGCCTGGTCAGTTGAAACCACGTGCTGGATCTGGAAGTAAGAAAAACATTAAGGGTTGTATCCTTTTAGGATAATTAATAGTTTCCAAATATACTGAATTTCAGGGATTTCAAAAGAATTAAAATGCTATTACATATTGCATTTAGGGTTAAACTACTAAACTGTATTTCAGACAAAAGCCTGTTCAAGATGATTTTGTTGGGTTGGAACCAACAGACAGTCAAAGGTGGGGAAATTGACAATGTCCATGTTTCAGGACTACCAGATGCAATGGGGCTAGAACACAGCTGGGCTTCAAGGAGGGGAGCAGAGGGCACAGCTGAGCATGGATGTGCACGCTCAACTCTGCTCTTAGCTGCTTTGGTGACCAAGGCCCTGTCCCAAACACAGGATACAGAATGAGAGAAATCACATTTTAATCTAACGGGAAGTAGAAATATAAGAAAAAGCAATGAGTGGATTGTTAGTTTTACCTTGAAGCCGGAATGTAAAGGACTTGTGGAGGGAATTTTTAGCTAGAAAAAGCTTGAGGTCATGAAGACCGTAATTTAAATTATGCACAAAATGGTGAATCAGGGCCAGTACACCTCCAAGAGGAACTGGACGTGTCTCACACCTTCTGTTTTTCCCACATTCTCTTGATGGCAGAGGGTACTATAGGAAAACAGGTCATGTTTCTAGAAGTCTTTTGATTAAACTTCCCCTGCTCCCTCAACTTTCTGGAGGGAGAATGAGCAGCACTGAGATCTCCCCACCACACCTCAAGCAGGAGCCTGGAAATCTGTAGTGGAGCTGACTTACAGAGTTGCACAGTACCTTTCTGTAAGCACAGGCATCACTTTCCCTGGCAACCTGGGGCAGCACCTGGAGTGAGTGGCTAAGTAGGCCAAGGGCAGCCACAACATCAAGTGGGCTCAACCCCTGCCCCCAGCTGCCCTAGTCTGCACTGTTTCTTTTCCATTCTACTCACCCGGGAACTCCCGAAGGCTCCTTTTCCAACCCATTAGCTGCCACATGCCTTCCTCACAGTGAGGGCTGCAGGTACCTTGCAGAACTTCCTGTTTCCCCTAACCCAGTTCTCATCCATGTGCTCAGTGTCAGAGCATGTACACTGGTTGCCAATGTACTTCCACCCACCTCCTCGCAGTTGTGGGACTATTCTTACTGTACAATCCAGAGATATCTGTAATCAGAATCTAAGAAGCCACAGAAGCAGCTTCCACACTTCCTTGGGGGCAATTAAAAAGGTCACTTTTCTCCTTGCCTCAGTCCCAAACCTGTGTGATCAATCAGTTCTAACAGTTTCATGCCAGGCCCTGCTCCTGTCCTGTTGGTCCTCCTGGGTCCCTTGAGTGCCACAGGGATGAGCATAGGGATGCACTCACTCCCTGCTCACTGATGTCAGGCTGCACACACCAGCCTGCACTTCCTGGCTGCACACATCAGGTCAATCTCTGTACCACCATGAGACACCCTGGCCTCAGGACCTTCTTTAGGGTGCAAAGGGCAATCCAAGTGGCTGTTTGGAAAACAAACTTTCCCTTCATCCTGGGCACACATTCCTTCCAGTAGTGCAGTCAATGAGCAGAAGAAGCAAGACAATGTATATACACCACTGTTAGAAGTCAGTAAATCAGCAGCACAAACAAAAGTAACACATCATATGCAGGTGCTCACTGGAGTGCACCAGCTCAAAGTAAACCTTTTGTACTTTATTACTTTTTAAGTTTATATTGTGAAATATATCTTATACACAAACACATACATTAAATATGAATAATGATTTCAGTGTGCCTTTCATCAAGCTAAGAAATAAAATATTACCCACATCTTGGTTGGATGCCTCCTTCTCAAATGCTTACTCCTTCCTCCTCACAGAAGCAGCCTTTGTCATGCTATGATTAGCGTAGTGTAACCCAAATAACATATAGCTTAGTCTCATTTGTTCTGCTTAGCTTTGGGGAAGCTAAGCAGTGTGCATGCCTCTTGTAATTGTGTTCTAACACATTGCTTCTCAAACTTTGTTGTGTATCAGTATCATTTGGGGAACTTAAAAAAATCACAAAGGTCCAGTCATGTCCCACTTCAACAAGCAATGCCTCTGGGGACCCTATGAGTTTTCCAGATAATTCCAATACACGCCAACATTTAATAACCACTGGTTGAACATTAAGTATTTGTGACTGATTCATGGCTGATAGGTACAGCTCTAGTTTATTCATTTTTGAAGCTATGCGCAATCATATTGTATAACTATACTACAATTTATTCAGCCTATTGTTGATTACCATTTGACTGTTTTGTTTGCTGTTATGACATTTCCATGTACATTGTTTTGTGCATGTGTCTTGGTGTGCTTGAATAAGAATTTCTTTAGGATATATATCTAGAATTAAAATTCCTTGATTAGAAAATAGGAACATATTCAAATTTACTAGGTAACAGCAAATATGTAAAGTTTAAAATAAATTTATATATTTGAATTGACTTCTATCATATTATTTATATTATATATTTGGCTATTTTTTGTTTCTTCCTTTTTGTAATGTGTTTTTACAAATTTATGATCATATGTGATAAAGGGAGTTTCTGTTGCTCACATCCTTGCCTACACCTGATATTGTATGATTTCCTAATATTTGACAGTCTGGTAAGTACACAGTGGAGCATTGTTAAATTTTATTTTCATTTCCCTAGTTCTTAATAGGGTTGAATATCTTTTATACATTTATGAATCATTTGTATTACCTTTCCTGCATTTGTGCTTTTGTCCACTTTCTGCTAAGTTGGTTCTCTTGCATGTTAATTTGTGAGACTGTATTTTTTTTTATTCTAGATACAAAGCCTTTGTCATATGCTGCAGATATCTTCTCCAGGTTCTGGAATGTTTGTAAGAACCAGACTACAAACCCATCTAACTTTGGTTCTTTGCAGAGACGCTGGCTTTGTAGCTTAACGTGTGGTCAGTTTGTATAATATGAATGTTTTATGTGCATTCACTGTCCATTTATTGGTGTCAATGGTCATTTTGGGGTCCATTAAAAATTTGTGTATTTCTCTTTGAATATTGCCTGTTTTTAACATATTTTGAGAGTTTTTTTATTAGTTATACACAGTATAGAATTATAGCACCTTGCCAAATTAAATGTTACCACTATATAGATATCCTCTTTATTTCTAGTAATTCATCTTGTCTTTGGTCTATTGTGTCTGATATTAATATAGCTACACCAGTTTTATTTTGGTTAGTATCTGCCTGCTCTTTTTCCATCTCTTTGTCATCAATCTTTCCCTGTTTCACATTTCAGTTGGAATTCCGGTAAACATAAACATAGCTGATATTTTACATCCATATTTGAATTTTTAGTAGGATTCTCAATCCGTTTCTATTGATTATGATTATTGATATATTTTGATTGATTTCTATCATGTTATTTATATTATGATATTTTGCTATTTTTTCTTTCTTCCTTTTTTGTTTCCCCTTAAAATGATTTATTTCCTATCTTCACTTATTTACCCTCCCTTGGAAATTATGTTCTCCATGTTATTTTTTATTGATTATTCTAGATATTTTAATACATATACTTAAGAAAGTATGAAGTTAATCAGTATCTTTACTCTTCTTTAATGTTTACCTTCAATCACTATTATCCCAACTAACATGCTAAAAGCCTCCAGTATTTAAATTCTATCTTTCTTTATGCTTTCTTATTACACATTATTTCTATTGTTTGATACAGCCAATATTGTCTATGTAAGCAACATTTATTAGTTTACTGGTAAGGCATTCTTTTAGGAACCTCAAACCTTACCTCTGGATCATCTTCTTCCTCCTGAAGTACATTATTGAGAATTTCCTTTAATTTGGGTTTGTTGGTGATAAACTCAGTTTTTGTTTGTTGAAAAATCCCTTTATTTTTAACTCACTCTTGAAAGATATAATTCTAAGTTGACTACTATTTTCTCTAAAACACCGGAAAGTAATATGACACTGTCTTCTAGCTTCCAATGCTGTCCAGTGTGTAAGTTTCCCACAGCTGCATTAACAAATTATCACAAACTTAGTTGCTCAAACTAACAGAGTTTTATTCTGTCATATTTCTAGAGACCATAAGACCAAAATCCATTTAACTGGGCTGAAATCTTAGTGGTGGCCAGGATGCTACCCTTTTGGAGACCCTGGGGGAGATGTGTTCCTCACTTCTTCCAGCTTTTGGTAGCTGTCAGCATTCCCTGGCTTGTAGCTACAGCGTTCCAAGCTCTGCCTCTATGGTTGCATTACCTCCTCTTCTTCTATACAGTCAAATCTCCCTTTGCTTTCCTCTTATAAAGATGCTGGGATTGCATTTAAGACCTATCCAGATAACCCAAGATAATCGCCCCATCTCAAGATCATTAACTTAATCACATCTGTAAAATGTACTTTGCCATATAAGGTAATATTCACAGGTTCTTGAATTAGGCCTTGGATATCTTTGGAGTCCATTATTCAGCCCACTGCATCCAGATATTAAGAATCATTTTAACTGGCATTCTTTTGTAGATGATGTGTCTTTTCTCTCTGGATGCCTTTTTTTTTTTAATTGTACTTTAAGTTCTGGGGTACATGTGTAGAACTTGCAGGATTGTTGCATAGGTACACACATGCCATGGTGGTTTGCTGTCTCCATCCCCTTGTCACCTACATCAGGCATTTCTCCCAATGTTATCCCTCCCCAACCTCCCTGTCCCCCATCCCTCCCCTAGTCCCCCACCCCCCAACAGACCCTAGTGTGTGATGTTCCCCTCACTGTGTCTATGTCTTCATGTCTTCTCATTATTCAACACCCGCCGATGAGTGAGAACATGCGCTGTTTGGTTCTCTGTTCTTGCGTCAGTTTGCTGACGATGGTGGTTTCCAGATTCATCCATGTCCCTACAAAGGATATGAACTCATCATTTTTATGGCTGCATAGTATTCCATGGTATATATGTGCCACATTTGCTTTGTCCAGTCTATCACTGATGGGCATTTGGGTTGGTTCCAGGTCTTTGCTATTGTAAACAGTGCCACTATGAACATACGTGTGCATGTGTTTTTATAATAGAACGATTTGTAATCCTTTGTGTATATACCCAGTAATGGGATTGCTGGGTCAAATGGAATTTCAATTTCTAGGTCCTTGAGGAATCGCCACACTGTCTTCCACAATGGTTGAACTAATTTACACTCCCACCGACAGCGTAAAAGTGTTCCTATTTATCCACATCCTCTCCAGCATCTGTTGTCTCCAGACTTTTTAATGATCGCCATTCTAACTGGTGTGAGATGGTATCTCAACGTGGTTTTGATTTGCATTTCTCTAATGATCAGTGATGATGAGCATTTTTTCATATGTTTGTTGGCCTCATAAAAATCTTCTTTTGAAAAGTATCTGTTCATATGCTTTGCCTGCTTTTGAATGGATTTTTTTGTTTTTTCCTTGTAAATCTGCTTTAGTTCTCTAATATCCAGAATCTGGATGCCTTTTTAGGTTTTTGCTTGTCTTCAGTATTCTACAGTAGAATGTTATGCTGTACTCAGATATGGACTTTTCATTTTTATTCTGTTTCTGATTCTTGGGATTTCTGAGTCTTGTGTTTGGTTTCTTTCAATACTTTCGGAGAATTAGAAGCCATAACATCTTTTATTATTTTTTCTCCTCCATTGTCTCATATTTCATTTTAGAAATCCAATCAAAAGTAGGTAGGACCCTTTCATTCTACCTTCCGTGTGTCTTAACCTCTCTTTCATATTTTCTATCTCTTTGTTTCTCTGGGTCTCACTCTAAATAATTTCTTCACATTTTCGAGTTCACTAATTCTTTCTGCATATGTATCCACTTTGGTGTTCAACCTCTCCTCTAAGATTTCTAACTCCAATTGTTAGATTTTTAATTTTCTGATGCTCTGTTCATTTCCTTTTCCATTTTGCTTTTTAAATGCCTTTTATTCCTTGCTCATATTTTCCAGTCTCTATTTTTGAAACATATTTAAGCATACTTATTTAATATTCTTTGTCAGATAATTCTAAATAAGTAAAGTCATTTCAAATCTGAGTAAAATGCACTTTATTATTTCCTGGTTCTCACTCATGGCAAGTTCTTTCTTTCCTTCTTTTTTCCATTCTTTCTCTCTCTTTCTCCCCTCCCCTTCTCTCCCACCCTTTCTTTTGTCCTTGCTTCTTTCCATCATGTATGTAATCTCATTTTCCTTAGAACTTTCTTATGAAGGGTTTGATTCACATTACATCAGAAACTATACACACTTGCTTCAATAACCTAACTAGGAGCACTACAAATCTATAACCACTACAAATTAAGTTTTCCTTTCAGCTTTTTAAAGACACCGTAAATAGTGGAAACCTGCATAAGAGTTATCAGTTCTGAAGAAAACTCCCCCTTCCATGCAACTCCAGTCAAGACTAAAAAATTTCCTTGCCATCTCCTTCTGCATAGTTTGTTCATTTCTCATTAATCCTTGTACTGAAGATAGATGTTTCCAGCTTTATGTAGAAATCTCTCATTAGGCTCCACATTTGTTTAGTTCTTAGACTTTATCTCATACGTCCTATTCTTTGCACAGTCATAAGAAAAAAAGCTCAGGGTTTTCACAGTTGGGCAAATACATGCAAGGCAAAAATTAAATTTGAAGCTAACATATTGCTGATAGTTCCTATTATCACTCTATGTTTGGCCTGCTGATAGCTCCTATTATCACTTTATATTTGGCCTTCATAGATATTACTCTTGATGGGTTCTATTTTTAAATATTTTTAAGTGTGTTATATCTGGCTTTTTTGATCATTTTTCCTTTTGTGAGTGTCATTCAGGCTAATTATTCTTCCACGAAGACATACTACTAAACCTTTTGTATGGAATTTAAATTCTTTTTTTTTAAATTATACTTTAAGTTCTGTGGTACATGTGCAGAACATGCAGGTTTGTTACATAGTTATACACGTGCCATGGTGGTTTGCTGCATCCATCACCCCATCATCTACATTAGGTATTTCTCATAATGCTATCCCTCCCCTATATTGCGGCACTGTTCACAATAGCAAAGACTTGGAACCAACTCAAATGCCCATCAATGATAGATTGGATAAAGAAAATGTGGCACCATAAACACCATGGAATACTATGCAACCATAAAAAAGGATGAGTTCATGTCCTTTGCAGGGACACAGATAAAGCTGTCATTCTCAGCAAACTGACACAACAGAAAATCAAACACCACATGTTCTCACTCATAAATGGGAGTTGAACAATGAGAACACAGGGATAGTAGGGGGTAGGGGGATAGGGGAATTTAAATTCTTTAGCTCATAAACCTGGTCTTTTTCTGGAACACACACCTACCTCCCATATAGCTCCCTATATATTTTGACTTTGTAACTGACTAAACCTCAGTTTTTATGCTATAATTTATATTTGCTTCATTTGATTGCCTTTTCTTAAGTTTCCTGTCATTAACATTAGAAAGAGGGCTATTTCTGAGGGGCTTAAGAGAAGCATGTGCACTCTCCTCCATTGGGCCTAATCCAAACTGTATGCTTAAATCATCTCACTACAGTGAATGAAAGAAGGTAAACATTCTATAGATTCCACTTTGTTTTGTCTGCTGCTCCAGAAATTTGTTCCTAAATTTCTGCTACTTCCTCTCCTACAATCTAATATGTTCCACCCATAAATCCTCTTTCATCAGTACTGCTCATTCAAGAGATTAGCCCTGTGAGAGATGACAGTAACTTAAGCTAAGGTGGCTGCAAATGGTCATCCTTACTACCAGGTAAAATTTAGAATTTGCAGCATTAACTGATGATGAAATTGGAATCGATTGATGGCAAAATACTGATGGATCTAGCTCCATTTTCAATGGGAGAAGTATTTGCAATTTAATAACCAGAATATTGTAACAACAAAAACAAGCAGGGAAGAAATGACGGATGGAGTTTCAAGTTGACATCATATCCTTTTTACCAGTCAGAAAGTGAAAAAAAAAAAAACTCTTTTATTGCCTTATAGCATACTTAATAAAAGATTTCTGTGAATACACTAAAATGTGAGAAATTGCTTCATGCACTACATAATAAAAATAATCACTGTCTCTAATTCTACTGAGAATGCACTGAATCTTAGAAAATCTGCATTTTGAGTCAAATAAATTATTAAGAAACCTCCACAAATCTCTACTTCACTTGCAAAGTGTTAAGACCAAAGAAAAGTTAGAATTCTAAAGAAAAGCCAATCCTTACATTCTCCCAAAAGGCACATGCTTAATCACTGATTCAGAGCAAAACTGTCCTTCTTATAGAGCACACTAAGGAAGGGGATAAGATGTGATTTCCCCTGTTCAGAAGGAGCATGTGTATTCAGCCAAGGTATATGTCTGGCTTCAGGAGGACTTGCCATTCTAAAAAGTGTAAAATATATGAGTATATGTGCATTTTCCTGTGGAGAAAGCCCATAGGCTATATTGGATTTTCAAAGAAGCCTGTCATCAAAACAAAAAGGTGATGAATTATGGATATAGAGGCTAGTAATGGTTTCTAAATTGCTCCTTGTTGCTAACTATGAGAAGAATAAAAATGATGATAATATCAATGGGATAATTTGGAGACACAAGAGTTTCATTAACTGTCAGATTCAGCTATTTCTTACTCCCGTCCATTTGGGCCTCTGATGTAGTAACAGAAAAAGAAAGAATAGAAGCAGCAATGGAATTATATGATGGACTACCACGCAGCTAGAAAGATGACTGAATACATTTGCAGCATTACTTCATCACCTGTACAGATATGGATGACAGAGTTAAGGAAAGCAGAAAAGAAAGGATGAATAAGTTATGGAGTGACATGTAAAATAAGGTGCATATATAGTAAAGATATATTCATAGCATAATAAAAACTTAGATGAGGACACACCCAGCCTCAGGCCAGTAGCTGTCCCTGGGGGAAAAGAGGGAGATAACCAGCAGATTTGCTGCCTGCCTGAGACTCTTGCTCACTTCCTCCATGCTACGGCAATCCCAGGGGGCCCTTCCCTCCAGGATACCCAGAACCAGAGCTGTGTCCTGCCTGGTCCCAGACCACCTGGGTTGTCCCAGCTTTAAGAGACAGACATGGCCCCATTTCTGCTCATTGAGATGTGACAGGATTCTCTGTGATGGGTTTTGAGATGGTTTTCTCAATCCTAAGAAAAAGACCTGGAAGAGACAGCACCTTTCTGCCTCTGGATGTCTGAGTTCTGGGCAGAGTCCACTTGAGGGCCAGCCCATCACATTGCAAAGAGCAGAGATACTGAAGATGCCACTTAGCCTCTTAATGACCCTGCCTTGAAACCTTATGACCTATCTCTGAACCACCTGTAAAGTGAAATAATAAATTTTTAGACTAAGGAAATTTCATTCATATTTTTCTGTTACTGTAGTCAAAACAACCTTACTGATTCACACTTTAATGGGGCTTGAAATGGGATAGAGAACAGGCTTTCACAGTACCCAAAATGACCATTCTCCAAATATGAAATCTCAAATACGGCAAAATTTCAATGATGGACATATGGCTGTTTGTTATATTATTCTCTGTGCCTTTTAAGCTTCTTAGAAATATTTTATTAAAAACAGAGAAAGAATAACTGCAAAGATCTCACTTCAAGCCAGGTTAAGGGGCAAAGAGGATAAAATTTCATAATGAAGAGAAATTTTCAAAGTGACAACATAGTAAGGATCTCTTTCTTCTAAATATATATTTTGGCAAGCCAGGTGCAAAACTCACACACAAATAAGTTTTTGTCTGATCTGCAAAACTTCAGCAAAATTTTGGAAACTTCTGATATCAGAGAAAAATATTATTAAACATTTATATAAATCTCTAAACTTATATAGAGCTATGCAATCACACTATTAGTCATTTCCTTTTATTCCTTAGGAAGACCTAGATCTATCAAACATCTGTGTGATACCAGCGTTACTCCATCTCAGGAGAAATAATAAAGTTTATTTTCTTCCTCCAAACCATGGTGTCAGTAATCTAAGTTGATGACAGCAGAGAAACTTCAGGTAAGCCTGGCTTAAAAAAAAGTTGAGAAAATAAAAGAATTCAATAAAGTCGTGATGAAAGAATAACTTCCACTAAAGTCAACAGGGTTTTCAGAAAGTGTGTTGCATTCAGATCCCTTTAGACCACCAAGGGCAAAGCAGGCCAAAGCTCCATGGAGATCAAGACATCCTGGGTAGAAAGAGAGGGTAGGAGACATTGCCAAAGCTTGGCGCTGGCTACATCTCTAAGACAGAGGATGGTGGAAGAAGGAGCATCTTCTGAGTAGTCATTCTGACCAGAGGCACAGCGTCTCATTAGCTGTCCCCTAAAATTTATGGGGTAGGCATGAGTCTCCCTGATTTGTATAAGCCACAGAAATTTGCCAAAGAGAGTCCTTTGGTTTCCTAAAGTGAGGTCCGTGGGCAAACAGTATCAATATCATATGGGAGCTTGTCAGAGCAGTCTCAGGTCCCACCCCAGACCTATCTCATCAGAATCTGCATTTTAACAAAATACCCAGGTGACTTATAGGCATGTTAATGTTTGAGAAGCCCTGGTCTAAGATACTATGCAGTGAAGTAATGAGTGTAGGGTCTGAAATCGGGTAGATTTGAGTTCCAACCCCAGCTTCTCCTCTTCCTGGTGGTGTAACTTGGACAAGGCACTTAATTTCTTTGAGCATCATTTATACATGAAATAATAGTACTTCCAAGGGTTTTGACAAAATTCAGTGGCTTTCATTCAAAATTTCTGCAATGAGTCCTCCTTATCCATCTAACCCAAAAGCTAAATTTCTTTCTACAATCTTTGATATCCATCAAAGACCTGCCTCTACCTGGCCTCCACACAAGCCAGAGCAGCCCTTTTTCTGCCCTTCCCATCATCCTATTCCTCCTATAGCTTCTTCTATATCCCTAAAAAAGCCCATAGCAGACCATCCCAATTTGTAATTAGCTCTTTCCTGTTCCTCACCTCCAATAAATCTTAGGAACCCTTAACCCCTTGCCAGGACATCAAAACAGGACTCCACAATTCTGTTATTAAATAAAATGGATCATTGTTTGAAAAGTAGTGTAGCTTCCTTTGTTTGTATAAATGACACAATAGCTTCTGCTCACAGTAGAGCCAGTACTCCGCCTGCCCTCATACCCTGGCTGCCCAGGTTTCAGCTAGCAGAGCTGCTTCCCATCCACCTCCTCCACCACACTCCATTCCCATGAGTGAACCCAATCAGCACAGCCAGCAATCCACAGCAGACTCCTCTCCCTAAATACTAGCACGTGGAGGGACAGGCTCTCTTCTCAGTTCTGGCAAACCCTTCCCAGGTCTGCTGATTTACCGAGAGAACCTGCTATACCAGGCAGAGAAGTCCGAAGTCCCGAGAACTTTGCATTTTGAGAGGCTTACTCCATTTTATCGACTAATTTGAATTTCTTCACATTTTACTCTATTTTGTTCAATCATATTTAACCATTAGCACACGGTATACATCTCCCTGCCAATGAGCCTAGGGACCCACACTGAGGACAGTCACTGGAGCTCCTCCGGTTGGTTGGTTGTTTATAGCTGATGGACATGCTTAGGTGGGCTGTGAGATTTAGCCACCTTCTCCTCAGTTCTCTCCTCATCGCTTTTTTCATGTCACCTACTTTTACTTTCTGTTTTCCTTTCGTTTTCACTATTTCCTTTGTCTCTCACTCTTCCTCCATCTCTTTTTCTTTTCCTCTTTTTCCTTCATCTTCTCTGGGCTTACTACTTCTGCCATAGCAAATTCTACCTAGCAAATTCTAAATTATCAAAACCTCATTTCACCCACCCTTGCTCATTCAATTTCCTTTAATTCCAGTGGACTCAGAACCTTCAAGGTAAGTCAAAGCAATTCCCAAAAGTGGTTTCGCAATTGTTAACCTTACTCTGACTTTTTCAGATATGATACTCCTGAAATATGCCCTAAGTTGCATTAGAAGTATAAACTTCTGCAGGTCTAAACCTGGATTTTAAAAGCACTAAAATAACTGCTGGGACAAGCTAAAACAGCTTTGCCTGGAGGTTGGAGGGATGGCAAATCTAGAGTCTGTGCAGTTCAACAACTCAGGGCAGAGGCTGAGTAGGAAGTTTTCCAGGTAATGGGTTTCGGCAATCACAGGCAGAAAAGTGTCCCCTTCTACAATCTCCTGCACCCAACAGAGCAACATGGAAACAGGCCCAGAAAAGGAGTTTCAACTTTGTAACTATTCACCAACTTCTCTCCAATCTCCCCTTACCCCTCTCCTCCCAAGATTCTGGTAACCACTATTCTACTCTCTACTTCTATGAGATCAATATTTTTTAGATTCCACTTGAGTGAGATCATGCAGTAATGGTCTTTCTGTGCCTGGCTTATTTTACTTAACATATTGTCTTCCAGGTTCATAAATATTGTCTCAAATGACAGAATTTCACTCTTTCTTATGGCTGCATAGTATTCCCTTTTGGATATATACCACATTTTCTTTGTCCATTCATCTGTTAATGGACACTTAGGTTGTTCCAGTGGCTTGGCTTTTGTGAATAGTGCTGCAATAAACATGAGAGTTCAGATATCTTTTGAAATGTTGATTTCCTTTCTTTCGGATAGATACCCAGAAGTGGGATTGCTGGATCATATGGTAGTATTTTAATTTTTTGAGAAACCTCTATACTGTTTTTCATCATGGTTATACTGATTTACATTCTCACCAACAGTGTGTAAAGATTTCCTTTTCTCCACATCCTTGTCAATACTTTCTTTTATCTTTTTTATAATAGTCGTTTTGATAATGAATGAAGTGGCATCTCATTGTGTTCTATTTTTTAAGACGACAGATAATAATTGCACATATTCAGGAGGTACATAATGATGCTTCAATTCATACAATGCATAGTGATCAGATCGGGGTGATTAGCATAGCCGTCACCTTAAACGTTTATCATTTATTTGTCTCGGGAATGTTCAGTATCTTCCTTTTAGCTATTTGAAACTACGTAGTATATTATTGTTAGCTATAGTCTTCCTACAGTGCTGCAGAACACTAGAACTTATTCCTCCCATTTAGTGAGTCACTGTGGTTTTGATTTGCATTTCTCTGATGATTAGTGATATTAAGAGAAATAAATTCCGGTAATCTATTGCACAGTGGGGTAAACTATAGTTAACTATAATGTATTGTGTATTTCAAAATAGCTGGAAGGGAGATTTCTGAATGTTCTCACCACACAAGGAAATGATTAATGTATGACATGATAGGTATGCTAATTACCCTGATTTGATCATTGTACAATGTATATGTGTATGAAAATATCACATTGTATCCCTAATATGTACAATTATTATACGTCACTTTATGAAAAGAAAATGGGTTTTAAGAAATGCATAAAGAAACTCCATTAACTCAGATCTAAAGTTCATAAGGCTCTTTTGGTTGTTCATTGTTTAGCCCACAACTTTTATTTAATTCAGATCTAAAATTCATAAGGATTTTTAGTCATTCATTGCATAGCCAACAACTTTGATTTAGTTCAGCACTACTGTAAATTCTCACTGTGCCTCCAAAACCAAAAGGAAAAATTGCAGGTGATAATTTATTACTTTATCTATGCTGAAGTTAGATAGAGCTACCAGAACCAGCTCTTCAAGGGCAAGGCAAATGTCTCTGTTCTGCTATCTTCCTAGCACTGAGCACCAGGCCTGGTAAGTAATCATGAAGGACAAAGGGAAGCGAAAGGAAGGAGGAAAGAGCAAAAGAGCAAGGGAGAGAAGAAGGAAGAGAGAAAGGAAAAAGGAGAAGGGAGGACAGGAGTTCTTTAGAATTAAATACACATACACACAGTGAACCTCAGAATTTTCAATATTTTAAATTATAACCTGAGTGACTATCTCCATAACTCAAAGCCAATTCTTTTCATTCTGTTGTTAAAAATTTTAAAAGCTGGCTGAGCCCTTTAACTCACAGTTTACTCCCCAGGCAGATATTCAAACAGAAAAATAAATATAATAGCAGCTGATCCTTCACAGTCCTCATTTGCTTGCCTGTTACAAACCACTTTAATTATTTTGTTTGCAATACCTATTTGTTTATCTCAGGGGAATATTTAAATCTGCTTCTATTAGTGCACAACTATCCCTACCACTAGGAAAATGAGACCTTATGTTTCACATTAACACCGCATGGTTTTTCTTTTAATCCCTGAGGAGCTGACAGATAATTATAATTTTAATTGCATAGATAACTTAAAATCCTAAAAAATTACCCCCAAAAAACTTTCCAAAGATTATTTAGAAATAAAATTGCAGGGCTCAAAGCCCTGAAGTGTCATGATTCTGGAGTTATAGCCCTGTATTTAACATATCAAATCCTTACATCTGAACAAGATCCAATTTTGTAGACCCAAGTGTAAAGATCTAAAAACATACATTCAGAAGAAAATATAGCATGGGGATTAATAGAGTGCAAATGCTGGCCATGGTGGATTAATAGGGGCTAAATTTTCCTGTCATCTTAAATAACTAAAAACAAACAAAATATATGAAACAAGTTTTCAAACATTAGAAAACAGGCATAACTAGACAGTGATGATCAAGAGAAGAGAAACAAATGAGGTGAGCTTGAGCCTGTTGCTTATAGAGACTTCCTCAATTGTAATAAGGGAAGAGAAAGCTCAGGAATGGGTTTTCCAAAGGAGAGGACACCAAAGGAATAATCTCCATGAGCTGAAGAGAAAGTGTGGAATTTTAGGAGGCCAAGGCAGTTAGAGTTCATAAGGTAGAACTCCAGAGAAGAGATATCTACAAGTTCTCCAGAAATCTGCAGAAAATTCTCTTTGAATATTTAGCTGAGTATTGATTAGCACAGGTGTGTGAGGAAATCCCCTGAGTCTAGGAAAAGGACTATCTGAAAGGAGCAGGTACAGCAATCCTTAGAAATAGGCCAAATTAGCAACAGACTAAAGAGATGTGCATAACAAAGCTTTAAAGCAAGTCTTCAAAAATCAAAATATTCAAAGTAATTTAGCTGTGTCCCAAGGAGGGAGAAAGTATCTAAAGGACTAACAATGGATCAAGCACTTAACCATGTAAAAGTGCAATGTCTGGCATCTAATCAAAAATTACCAGGCATGTAAAACAGCAGGAAAATACAATCCGTAATGAGGATAAAAATCAATCAATAGAAACACACCCAGAAATAATGCAGATGGTAGATGGTAATTAGTAAAACAGGACATTGAAACAGATATTATAAATATTATAAGCATATGCCATATGTTCAAGAAGATGGAACAAAACATCCATGATGGGGAGAAAAATAAAAGGCACAAATTTGATTTCACAAATAAAATATGTAATGTCTGAAATGAAAAATACACTGGATACAATTAACAGTACATTAGACACTGTAGAAGAAAAATCAATGAACTTGAAAGTATGGCAATAGAAACCTCCAAAATGAATCACAGAGATTAGAAAAAAAATGGAAATCAATAGAGCATGCATTAGTGAGAATGGAATAATTTCAATCAGCCTAATATATACATGTCATTCAAGTCCATGAGGGAGAAGACAGAAAAGGAGAGACAGAAAAAAGTATCCAAATTTGATGAAAAGCACAGTTAGGCACGTAACCAGAGAGGCAAAGAAAAAATCCTAAAGGCAGATAGAAGAAGACGACCCTATATGCAGGGAGAAATAAAACTAAGATTGAGAGCTGACTTCTCATCAAGGCAAGCCTGAAGTCCATCATACATCTTTTAAGTATGAAAAGAAAAAAAAAACTATGTTTTCCTAGATTTTTATACCTGTAAAAACAAAGCAAAAGAAAGATGTTTTTAGAAAAATAAAAGGTAGAAAATTCTTCAGACAAAAAATGTAACCAAAATAGTCCTAGATCTACTAAAGAAATAGAATTTGTTCTTAAAATATTTCCATGAAGGGTATTCGGAGAAACGTTTTCAGACCCAGATAATGTCATTGGTGAATTCTACATGCATTTATAGAAGAAAGAACACCAATTTTACACAAGCACTTTCAGAAAATCGAAGAGGAGGAAACAAATCGTAACTCATTTCAGGAGGCCATCACTATCCTGATAACACAACCAGACAAAGGGTTTACAACATAAGAAACTAAAGCAATTTTTGTATCTCTGGGCATAGATACAAAATTTATAGATTTAAAATTTCTTTAACATATCTTAGCCAATAGTTTAGCTAAAATACTTAATTTTAAATCCAACATTTTCTTTAAAAAAGACAAAAACATTCATTCCAGGACTGCAAGGTTGGTTTTACATTTGAAAATGAATCAATTTTGTTCTCCATCCTAACAGAATAAAAAAAAAAAAAAAACAAAAACAAAAAAAAAAACATGATCTCAATAGATGCACAAAAATATTTTTAAATATTTGGCAAAATTCAAGATCCAATTATGTTTAAAAACTCTCAGCAAACTAGAAATAAAACTTATTCAACATGATAAAGAGCATGAACAATCAATCTACATCCAACATCATAATTAATGATAAAAGGCTGAATTATTTCCGCTAAGAGCAGGAAAAACACATAGATATCCACTACTATTACTTCTACTCAACATTGTGCTGGAAGTTCTAGCCAGGGCAATAGGGCTAGAAAAATAAGTGAGAGAGATCCAGATTGAAAAGGAATAAGGATAGGTCTTCTTATTCATAGATGGCATGATAGTCTATATAGAAAAATCACAGGAAATCTAAAACAAAAAGCTAGTAGAAATAAAAAGGTACTTTAGCAAGATGAGGAACACAAGGTCAATATCCAGAAACAGATTGTATTTCTACATGCTAATAACAAACAATTGCAAATTTAAATGAAAAAAAAAGCAAAACCATTTACAATTGCATGAAACTTATTAGATACATTTGGATTAATTTAAGAATAAGGCCTGTACACTTAACAGTGCAAAATATTGCTAAAAATAATTAAGAAATACCTAAATAAATGGAAAGATATATTTTGTTCATGAACTAGAAAACAATATTGTTAAGATGTCAATTCAACACAATTGAAATTTAAATCCTAGCAGGATTTTTCTAGAAACTGAGAAGTTAATTCTAAAATGCATATGAAAATGCAGGGCCTCAACTAGGGTAAGGCACTATCGCAAACTTAAGAGTGAACTACTCTTAAATGTTGTGTCCTGGACGCCTCACTTGTCTCACCCTAGTCCCACACCTATGAAAATGTGAAGAACCTAGAAAGGCGAAAACAAAGTTTCAAAAACAGAACAAGTTAGAGAACTTTCTCCTCTTGATTTCAAATTTAACTATAATGCTACAGTTATTAAGATAGTGTGGCACTGCTGGGATGATAGACAATCTTTCCACCAGTCAGTGGTCAATGGACAGAACAGAAAGTCCAAGAATAGATACACATACTGAAGGGCAATTTATTTTTGGCAAAGGATCCAAAGTAGAAAGGTTCGTATTTTCAATGGCTGGTGTTGGAACAATTAAATAACTATGCAAAAAAAAATAAAATAAAAATTAACCTTTATCTCACATCATATGAAAACGTAACCACTAATATATGCAACAACATGCGTGTGTCTCAAAATCATTATGCTGAGTGAAATAAGCTCCACAAAAAAAGTAATACAGGTATGATTCCATTGATATAAAATTCTAGGAAATATAAAGTAATCTACAGTGACAGAAAGTAGATCAGAAGTTGTTCTGGGATTAGGTGGAGGGAGAAATTATATGGGGCATGAGGAAATTTTTGTGGGTAACATGAAGGTGCATTATCATGATTGTGGTGATAGTTTTACAAGTGTATATTTCAAAACTCCAAGTTGTATTTATCAGATTGCGCAGGTTTTTTAAGTGTCAACTTTAAAAAGTTTGTAAAATAAAGCAGTGTAGGTACTAGAATCAGACTACCTTTGTTCAAATCTAGAGCACTCCAAATACAATAGAACTTGGCCGGGTGCGGTGGCTCATGCCTGTAATCCCAGCAGTTTGGGAGGCTGAGGCAGGCAGATCACTTGAAATCGAGAGTTCCAGACCAGCCTGGCCAGCATGGTAAAACCTTGTTTCTACTAAAAATACAAAAATTAGCCCAGCATGGTGGCATGCACCTATAATCCCAGCTACTTAGGAAGCTGAGGCAGGAGAATCTCTTGAGCCTAGTAGGTGAAGGTTGCAGTGGACCAAGACTGTATCACTGTACCCCAGCCTGGGTGACAGACTGAGACTCTTTCTCAAAAAAAAAAACTATATATATATATATATATATATATATATATATATATATATATCTCACCCCACACAGACCCTATAACCTTCATCTCCTTTCAACACTTGCTGCTTGTACATGCTTGCTTTTGCACTAACTGTTGGTCCTCCCTGACACGAGTTTAATGAACTCTTAGCAGCTCCTGTTAGCCCCACCTTTGAAATTCCCGAGCCTGAGTCCATCTCACCACCTCCACTTGAACCATCCTGGTCCATGTTCCATCATCTCTAATAAAGGCCCCACCTTTTTTTCCTTTTTCCTACCCTTTCTCACCCCAACTCCCATGATATATCTTCAACACTGACGACAGAGTGATCCTTCAAAAACATAATTCAAATCACATAATTACATCATTTCTCAACACAAAATGCTCCACTGTCTCCTCAGCTCAGTCAGAATAGAAGCTAAGTCCTTGTGGGAGCAGATGCCACAGAATCTCCTCCCGACCCTACTCACATGTCATCACCTTGGACTCTAAGCCACTGCCCCATTATTAGATGTCTGCCCATATTTCATTCCCAAGCTGTTATCATATTTCCCAGTTCTTGTGTTTCCTGACTGCGACTGCTTCTCATATGGGGTACACATTTCTCCCAGTCCTGTGTGGTGTGAGCTGAGAGACAAAAACCTAATGGTTAATAGAAGAACGCATCTTCCTGCAGCCAATATTTGGGTGTAAGAAATGGCATTTCATATTAAACTGAACCATTATGCTAAATTGAAAATTTTCTTTGTGGCTCATAGTCTTAATGATATGAAATTCTATAGCGGGGTGCTTGACCCAGATACAGATGATCCAAGGAAAATGAGAATCAGTTTCTTGACTCCAAAAATGCTCAGCCACAAGGAGGATATAAACTGTCCACAAGAGTCAAAATTACGGGAAAGAGGATTTAGTGAGAAATATCTCTCCGGGGGAAAAACAGAGTGAGGACGTGATGTCACTCTCACAGGGGTTAGGAGAGTGCCTGTCCCTCGCTGCAAGTCTGCTTGGTGGGGCCACTGAAGAGTTTAAACAAAGACTTTAAACAAGCAGGATTCTTTGAGGTAAATCATAAAAGCTACTTTATAGGCTGGGAGTGGTGGCTCATGCCTGTAATCCCTGCACTTTGGGAGGCCGAGGCAGGCAGATCACAAGGTCAGGAGTACAAGACCAGCTCAGCCAACATAGTGAAACCCCATCTCTATTAAGAATACAAAAATTAGCTGGGCATGGTGGTGCATGCCTGTAGTCCCAGCTACTCGGGAGGCTGAGGCAGAAGAATCACTTGAACCCAGGAGGTGGAGGTTGCAGCAGTGAGTCTCACCACTACACTCTAGCCTGGCCACAGAGGGAGACTCCATCTCAAAAAAAAAAAAAAAAAAGGCTATTTTACATGGTTTTCCACTGGCCCTTTGAATCTGTTCATTCATTCTCTTCTATTGGATGAGAATCTCACCTACTGGATGAAGTTTGTGACTTTTCTGTGTATTTCTAGTTAATAGGAAGTTCTGTCACTTTAAGTTGCAAAACCAAGTTTTGATTCAGCAATAAAATGATCTACCCCAACATAATAATCATAAGTTTTACTTGGCTTGATGTAGAAATTTTGACCCTTGAAAGACACAAATCAACATGTATCTTCCATTAAGGTAGAGCTGGGCTGGTTCAAAGGCAGTACTGCATGAAGGTAACACATGTTTTGGAATCAGACCAACCTGAGCTCGATATTCCAGCTCGTCTTTATATTGTTGTGATAACCTAGACCTTTTCTGAATTTCAACTTCATCACCTCTACTGGATTTTTTTAATAAGGATGTTGATATCTCTCTTATTAAGATGTCATGAAGATCATATTATATAATATTAATACATCTGAGCAAAGGACATATAGCCAACCATGTCACAAAATAGAAGTATACATGATGATCAGGAAATGTTAAAAGTGTTTGACTTCACTAATAAGCAAAGAAATACAAATTAAACAATGCAGCGTACCTTCTTATCTAAAATATTGGTAAAAATGAAAAACAATTTATTATATTGATGTCACAAGATATAAGAGTAAGATGACACAGGCACTATGATAAAAGTAGTTCAGACTCTTTGAGTTTCCATACTTTGAAATAACATTATTATCATCAGAAGGAGACATCAAAAGATCTAGGTATAAGGATGGTGATTGTGGCATTATTCACAATAGCGTTAACCAAGCTAAGTTTCCAACAAAGGAGATTTGCATAAATTATTATTCCTCCAATGACAGAATACTACAAGGTCATTAAATATTATTTCAAATGCTATTTACTGACATGATAAATTGTTGGTGATATATTATTAATTGAAAACAGTGAGACTCAAAACTGAACATAACTAAAATCTCAATGTGGCAAAATAAATGACATATATAAGACTGTTTGAAAGGATAATTTATTGGTATATTAATTTCTATTTTATTTTATTATTATAGAAGGAGCAGAAGGAATCAGAGCAATTTTTCTCTGCTTTGCTTCAATCCCTTCCCCTCCCCCATCGTTATACACACACCCAGACGCGCCCACACAGTGGTAAGGGGCATTTTATGCCCTAGAAAGTTTATGCCCTTCTTTCTCCCAAGATATTTTCTTTCAAAAAATAGGCGAACTGACATCATAGTTGGCTGGGAAGTTCTCTGTGGCTTGGAGAATGGCGATAGGTAAAGTGGCCTGAGCCACGAAACCTCCAGGGAAGATGGGGAGGTAGAGGAGAATCTGTGGACTGACCCATCCCCAATACACTGGCCCCTCAAGAAGGCTGGGCCATAGGCATGGGGTCTCTCAATCTCAGAAAACCAATCACCACTCCTGAGGCCCAAAGTAGCTTGGAGTTAATGTTATTGAGTGCCTACAGAGGTCTTTTTTTATGATGATGATGATGATGATAAATAAAATTTTATATATTTATGATGTACAACATGATATTTTGATATATGTATACATTGTAGAACGGTTAAATCAAGCAAATTAATAGATCCATTATCAATTTTTTGTGATGGGAACATTTAAAATCTGTCTTAGCAATCTTCAAGTATTCAATGCATCGTAATCAATTAGAGTAATCATGTTGTACAATAGCTCCTCTGAACTAGTCATTCTTTCTAACTGAAATTTTGGTTCCTTAGACCACCATCTCCCCAACCCCTACTGTCACTCTGGCCCATGGTATCTCACCTTTCTTCTCTCTGCTTCTATGAGTTCAACTTTTTTGGATTCCACACCCAGTCACACATTGCTTCATGACAGGGATATGTCCTGAGAAATGTGTTGTCCTGAGAAATGTGTTATTAGATGACTGTGTCATTGTGAGAACATCACAGGTGTACTTACACAGACCTAGACGGAACAGCCAACAGCACACCTTAGACTATATGGTACAGCCTATCACTCTTAGGCTACAAACCTATATAGCACATTACTGTACTGAATATTGCAGGCAATTGTAACTCCATGGTATTTGTGTATCTGAACTCAGCTAAACATAGAAAAGGTATAGTAAAATATGCTATAAAGGATAAAAAATGATACAACTGTATAGGGCACTTACCATGAATGGAGCTCGCAGGACTGGAAGTTGCTCTGGGTGAGCTACTGGGTGAGAGGTGAGAACATGTGAAGGCCCAGGACATTACTGTACACTAGTAGAGACGTCATGAACACTGTACACTTAGGCCATGCTAAAATTTATTTTTAAAATCTTTCTTTCTTCAATAATAAACTTTAACTTATTGTAACCTTTTTATTTTATAAACTTTTTAACTATTTTAACTTTTTGACTCCTATATTAACATTAGTTTACCACATAAACACAGATAAGTATAAAAATAGTTTTTCTTTATATACTTATTCTGTAAGCTTTTTTCTATTTTAAAATTTTTTTAGACTTTTTTGTTAAAAACGAAGACACTTAGGCCTACATAGGGTCAGGATCAACAATATCACTGTCTTCCACCTCCTCATTTTGTCCCACTGGAAGGTCTCCGGGGTCAATGACATGCATGGAGCTGTCATCTCCTCTGATGACAATGCCTTCTTCTGGAATATCTCCTGAAAGACCTGCCTCTGGCTGTTTTACCGTTAACTTTCTTCTTTGTAACTAGAAGAAGTACACTCTAAAATAACAATAAAAAATACAATATAACAAATACATAAGCCAATAGTATAGTCACTTATTATTATTCTCAAGTGTTGTGGAGTACACCTAATTGTATGTGCTCTACTTTATATGGCTGGCAGCACAGTAGGTTTGTTTATACCAGCATCACCATAAATATTGGAGTAATGCATTGCACTATGCTATTAGGATGGCTACAAAGTCATTAGGTGATAGGAATTTCTCAGCTCCACAAAATCTTATGAGACGGCTGTTGTACATGGGGTTTGTGGTTGACAGAAGCGTCATTTTGCAACATATAACTGTAAAAGCGAGGTCATGCCATGTTTGTCTTTCTGCATCTAGCTTATTGGACTTAACACAGCATTCTCCCGGCTCATCCATGTTGTCAATAACAAGATTTCCCTCCTTTTCAAGGCTGAATAGAATTCCTTTGTGTATGTATGCCACATTTTCTGTATCCATTCAACCACCGATGGGCACTTACGTTGATTCCATATCTTGCTATTGTGAATAGTGCTGCAATCAGCATGAGAGTGCAGATATCCCTTCGATACACTGATTTCATTTCCGTTGGATGCATACCCAGTAGTGGGATTGCTGGGTCTACAGAGATCTTTCTATGATTGATCTTATTAGTGTAAAACCCAGAGACCTTTGCACATCCTTCAGGAGGGCAGCAAGGAAGCAATCTTATTTTAACTGAGATCAAGTTTCTTACCATCCCTTTAATTGAGTAAATTTAATTTGTTTTAAAATAACATCTATAAAGCATCCAAAGCAGGGCCTGGCACACAGTATGTTCTTAGCAATGTGACTTCCCTTGCTTCTGAGGGCAACCCCTCAGCTTGCTATTCTTGCCATGCCCACAGCAAGCAGAAACCTGAACATGGGGAGGCACTTGTTCAGACCCCCATGGGCCTCACACGGTGGGCTTTTCAGCAATTCTTGAGCAAGAGGAGTATCAGGCATGAAAGTATCCAGAAGGTTCAGCCCCTCATTACCTCAGTAGCTGACAAGCTGGTCTCTAGGGCTGCTGGAAACTGCATCCTGCTTACAACCACTGGCAATTAAACTGCCTCCTCTTTCTTTTCCAAAACTGCATGACATTCATTTGGGATTCTCCAGCAACCTTTAAGAGACAGCTGCCTCAGTGCACATAGGATCCCCTGCTTTGGGGAAGTAGGAAAGAGAACCGAAGCTAAGACTACTGCTTCTGTAAGCCCTCATACATCCCTTAAGACACTTCACAGAAAGAGGTTCTGGTGGTTTGAACTATCTGCCTCTGCTTAAAGAAGAACTATCTGCCTCTGCTTCCAGTTTTGAAAGGACCCTTCCTGAGGAGCTCCAGCAGGGACCTGTAATCCCCCATACTGTGTGAAGGCAGCAGCCAAGTGCGCCTGTGTGTGTACGTGTGCGTGCAGGCATGCTTGCTTCTCCTTCTCTATGTGGTGCATAATGATTATCCAGCCTGGTGAAGGAGGTGAATAACAGGGTAGAAGGCTCAGATAATAGGGCCTTTCTGGTACAAGCAGCAAGTTCATCTGAATCCACCAGAATCCATTTGTTGGGAGACGGATAGGAATGCGGAAAGGTAGACACTAACCTTTAGTTTTCAAATACATTTGCTGCACGTGGTAATTAAAGCTATTTTTAAACCCCCTAAGTGTCAGTACTCCCTTTCCCAAGCATTTTTCTGTCAAAACTCTGCAAAACGGCAATATGCTTGTTGGGAACAATTGATTCAGATCTAAAAACATGGAGTCTGATTCCACACCAATGGCAGGTTGTCTGTCTACAGGGAGTTGGAGCTTGCACTCTAGAGGATCTGGAGTGGCTCCCACAGCCTTGGCTGAGGTGTAACTTAGAGATCCAGGGACACATGTTTCTCACCCATGACACTATAAGCTCTCTGAGAGTGAGGGACACATCTTTCAAATTCTTTTTTTTTTTTCATACTTACAGGAGTAGTTATATCTTTAATAGAGGATTGATTGTTACATGATTCCAAAGCAGCTTGAATTGTTAAAATAAACAAACAAACAAGACATCTTTCAAATTCTTATGAGCATCCCTGGTGCTTCACAGGTGTTCAGTACTTGTATGAGGAATGAACAATAGTTTGTCAAGAGTTGTACATCATGGGAAGGAGACAGGCCATGAAGGAAAAAGGTAAGGACCACTAAGGAATCAAAGCCTAAGTTATATGGAGTGTAGAAAGAAGAAAAGGCTATGGAAGGCATTAATAGGTATTGCAAAAGTGGGGGAGGCAGTCATTTGAACTGTCTTAAAGGATGCATGAGACTTTGGGAAGAACTAGGGTCCCAGCAGGCCCAGAACACAGTTATAAATGCTGTGATTCCGATTCATAACAAATAACAAAAGAAATTAATTCCTCAAGTCAGTGTGTTTTCTTGATTAAAGTCCAAAGGCTAACTTTCCCACAGGATATGAGTCACTTGTCACAAAGAAGAGCTATCTTGTACAGGAGTTCTTGCTATCTGCCTGCTGCTGTGCTGGACCACTTCCTATATATTAACTCATTTAATCTTCATGATTGTCCTAGGAGGTAACAATCACAGTCTACTGAGTGAATGATGAAAATATGGCTCAAGGAAGGAAATAAAACAGTCATAGAAGTGGTTAGTATTGGAGCCAGAATCATACCCATGGTGTGTTCCCAAAGACTCTGATCTGAAGCACAATAGTATGTCACTTCTTCCTTGGTCCTGCTCCCAAAACTCATCATCCTTGCAGCTACAAACACCCTCTCCACAGGCCTTCTCAAAGGTCTAAAGAATGATATTGCAGAACAAGAACGGCCTCATATATCTGCAACCATAAATGTTAAATCTCATAGGTTCTATTAGGGCTGAAAAAGAAAAATAGATCTATTGGGAGTGGCCAAGATGGCCGAATAGGAACAGCTCCGGAGTGAAGTTATCAGCGAGATCTCCACATTCCCAACCAAGGTACCAGGTGCATCTCAATGGGACTGGTTGGACAGTGGGTGCAGCCCAAGGAGGGTGAGTCAAGGCAGGGTGGGGTGCTGCCTCACCCAGGAAGTGCAACAAACCAGAGAACCCCCTTCCTACCCAATGGAGGTCATCAGGAGCTTCTCCCAGCCACTCCAGCACTCCAATTCAGATACAACACTTCTCCTGCAGTCTTTACAGCCCACAGATCAGGAGATTCCTGCCTGCCAGCCAACAAGTGCCACAGGTTTCCAGCACAGCTGTTTCAGCTGGCATCCCAGGTTTCCAGCACAAAAACCCCCACAAATCTGGGTGGCCTTTTTAACTGATGCCTGGAATGCCTGGGAGACAGAGCCACCCATTCACCTGAAAAAGAGGGGGCTGAAAGCAGGGAGCCAGGTGATCTGGCTCAGTGGGTCCCACTCCTACAAAGATCAGCAATCTGAAATGCACTGGCTTGAGAGTTTCACAGGCAGCTCAGCAGTTTGAGCTTGACCCTGGACAGTCAAGCTCCATGGGGCGAGGGGCATCCACCATTACTGAGGAACTCTGCCATTACCTAGGCAGTCTGCTACTACCGAGGCAGTCTGCCATTACTGAGGCAGTCCACCATCTCTAACTCTACCTGTGTAAACAAAACTGCAAAAACATTTACACAGCAGCTAGGCAAAGCCTGCAGCAGCTCAGCAACAACTCTACAGGCAGACTGTGACTAGACTTCCTACTTGCTTGGCAGGGCATCTCTGAGAAAAAGGCAGCAGCAGGTCAGGAACTTATAAATAAAGCCCCACCTTCCCAGGACAGAGCACCTGGGAAAAGAGGCGGTTATGAGTTCTGCTGCAGTAGACTTAAATGTACCTGCCCAGCAGCTCTGAACAGAACAATGGAGCTCCCTGCATAGCACTTGAACTCTGATAAGGGACAGACTGCCTCCTCAAGCAGCTCCCTGACCCCTGTATATCCAAAGAGGCACCTAATAAAGGAGAGCTCTGGCTGACATCTGGAGGGTTTTCTTCTTGGATGAAGATATATGAAGAAGGAACAGGCAGCAACCCTTACTGCTCTGCAGCCTCTGCAGGTGATTCCCAGGCAAGCAGGGTCTGGAGTGGACCTCCAGCACTCCTGCAGCAGAGGGGCATGACTATTAGAAAGAAAACTAAAACACAGAAAGAAATAGCTTCAACATCAACAGAAAGGATATCCACTCAGAGACCCCATCCAAAAGCCACCAGCTTCAAAGACCAAAGGTAGATAAATCCATGAAGATGAGAAGAAACTAGCACAAAAAGGATGAAATCACCAAAAACCAGAACATCTCTCCACCTCCAAAGGATCACAACTCCTCACCTGCAAGGGAACAAACCTGGATGGAGAATGAGTTTGAGGAATTCACAGAAGCAGGCTTCAGAAGGTGGGTAATAACAAACTTCTCTGAGCTAAAGGAACATGTTCTAACCCAATGCAAAGAAACTAAGAACCTTGAAAAAGGTTAGACGAAATGTTAAATAGAATAACCAGCTTGGAGAAGAACATGAACGACTTGATGGAGCTGAAAAACACAGCACAAGAACTTCGTTAAGCATACACAAGTTTCAATAGCCAAATAGACCAAGCAGAAGAAAGGATATCAGAGATTGAAGATCAATTCAATGAAATAAAATGAGAAGGCAAGATTAGAGAAAAAAGAGTGAAAAGAAATGAACAAAGCCTCCAAGAAATATGGGATTATGTGAAAAGACCTAATCTACGTTTCAATGGTGTACCTGAATGTGATGGGGAGAATGAATCCAAGCTGGAAAACACTCTTTAGGATATTATCTAGGAGAACATCTCCAAGATAGGAAGGCAGGCCAATATTCAAATCCAGGAATGCAGAGAACACCACAAAGATATTCCTCAAGCAGAGTAACCCCAAGGCACATAATCATCAGATTCACCAAGGTTGAAATGAAGGAAAAAATGCAAATGACAGCCAAAGACAAAGGTCTGGTTACTCACAAATGGAAGCCCATCAGACTCACAGCAGATCTATCAACAGAAACCCTACAAGCCAGAAGAGAGTGGGGGTCAATATTCAACATCCTTAAAAAAAAGAACTTTCAACTAGAATTTCATATCCAGCCAAACCATGCTTCATAAGTGAAGGAGAAATAAATCCTTTATGGATAAGCAATTGCTGAGATATTTCATCACCACCAGGCCTGTCTTGCAAGAGCACCTGAAGGAGGCACTAAACATGAAAAGGAACAACTAGTATCAGCCACTGCAAAAATGTACCAAATGGTAAAGACCATCAATACAGTGAAGAAACTGCATCAACTAACAGGCAAAATAACCAGCTAATATCAAAATGGCAGGATCAGATTCACACATAACAATATTAACATTAAATATAAACGGGCTAAATACCCCAATCAAAAGACACAGACTGGCAAATTTGATTAAAAAGTCAAGACCCATCACTGTGCTGTATTAAGAAGACCCATCTCACATGCAAAGACACATATAGACTCAAAATAAAGGGATGGAGGAGGATTTACCAAGCAATGGAGAGGAAAAAAAAAACAAAACAGGAGTTGCAATCCTAGTCTCTGATAAAATGGACTGTAAACCAGCAAAGAACAAAAGAGACAAAGAAGGGCATAACATAATGGTAAAGGGATCAATGCAACAAGAAGAGCTAACTATCCTAAATATATACACACCCAATACAGGAACACTCAGATACATAAAGCAAGTTCTTAATGACCTACAAAGAGACTTAGACTCCCACACAATAATAGTGGGAGACTTTAACACTCTGCTGTCCATATTAGACAGGTTAACAAGACAGAAAATTAACAAGTCTATCCAAGACTTGAACTCAGATCTGGACCAAGTGAACCTAATAGACACCTACAGAACT
Organism: Cacajao melanocephalus; assembly: GCA_963573385.1. NCBI lineage: Eukaryota > Metazoa > Chordata > Mammalia > Primates > Pitheciidae > Cacajao > Cacajao melanocephalus. Next base: position 34,259 of record CAUYLG010013609.1, read on the forward strand.
CTCCACCCCAAATACACAGAATATACATTCTTCTCAGCACCATATCACACTTGCTCTAAAATTCACCACATAATTGGAAATAAAACATTCCTCCGCAAATGCAAAAGAACAGAAATCACAATAAACAGTCTCTCAGATTACAGTGTAATCAAATTAGAACTCAGGATTGATTAAGAAACTCACTCAAAACCACACAGCTACATGGAAACTGATCAACCTGCTCTGCTCCTGAATGTCGACTGGATAAATAATGAAACAAAGGCAGAAATAAAGATGTTCTTTGAAACCAATGAAAATGAAGATACAAGGTACCAGAATCTCTGAGACACATTTAAAGCAGTGTGCAGAGGGAAATTTATAGCACTAAATACACATATGAGAAGGAAAGATCTAAAATTGACAGCCTATTGTCAAAATTAAGAGAGCTAGAGGAGCAAGATCAAACAAATTCAACTAGCAGAAAACAAGAAATAACTAAGATCAGAGCAGAACTGAAGGAGATAGAGACACAAAAAAAACCCTTCAAAAAAAAAATCAATGAATCCAGGAGCTGGTTTTCTGAAAAGATCAACAAAATAGATAGACCACCAGCCAGACTAATAAAAAAGAAAAGAGAAGAATTGAATAGATGCAATAAAAAATAATAAAGAGGATATCACCACCGATTCCACAGAAATACAAACTACCATTAGAGATTACTACAAAAAAGCTTATGCACATAAACCAGTAAACTTGTAAGAAATGGATAAATTCTTTACATCATCCCAAGGCTAAACCAGGAAGAAGTTGAATCCCTGAATAGACTAACAACAAGGTCTGAAGTAGAGGCAGGAATTAATAGCCACCAACCAAAAAAAGTCCAGGTCCAGACGGGTTCACAGATGAATTCTATCACATGTACAAACAGGAACTGGTACCATTCCTTCTGAAATTATTCCAAACAATAGAAAAAGAGGAAATCCTTCCTAACTCATTTTATGAGACCAACATCATCCTGATAACAAAACCTGGCAGTGATATAAGTAACAAAGAAAACTTCAGGCCAATATCCATGATGAACATCGATGCAAAAATCATCAATCAAATACTGGCAAACTGAATGAAACAGCACATCAAAAAGCTTATCCATCACGATCAAGTAGGCTTCATCCTGAGGATGCAAGGCTCGTTCAACATATGCAAATCCATAAATGTAATCCATCACATAAAAAGAACCAAAGACAAAAAAAAAAAAAAAACATGATTATCCCAATAGATGCAGAGAAGGCCTTTGACAAAATTCAACAGCCCTTTATGCTAAAAACTCTTAACAAACTAGGTATCAATGAAATGTATCTCAAAATAATAAAAGCTATTTATGACAAACCCAAAGCCAATATCATACTTAATGGGCAAAAACTGGAAGCATTCCCTCAGAAAACTGGCACTAGACAAGGGTGCCCTCTCTCACCATTCCAATTCAATATAGTATTGGAAGTTCTAGCCAGAGCAGTCAGGCAAGAAAAAGAAATAGAGGGTATTCAGTTGGAAAAAGAGGAAGTCAAATTGTCTATTTGCAAATGACAAGATTGTATATTTAGAAGACCCCATCGACTCAATCCAAAATCTCCTTAAGATGATAAGCCACTTCAGCAAAGTCTCTGGATACAAAATCAATGTGCAAAAATCACAAGCATTCTTATACACAAATAACAGACAAACAGAGAGCTAAATCATGAGCAAACTCCCAAAAAGAATAAAATACCTAGGAATATAACTAACAAAGGAAATGAACGACCTCTTCAAGGTGAACCACAAATCACTGCTCAAAGAAATAAGAGAGAACACAAACAGATGGAAAAATATTCCATGCTCACGGTTAGGAAGAATCAATATCATGAAAATGGCCATACTTCCCTAAGTAATTTATAGATTCAATGCCATCCCCATCAAACTACCATTAACCTTCTTCACAGAACTAGAAAAAATCACCTTAAACTTCATATGGAAACAAAAAAGAGCCTACATAGCCAAGACAATCCTAAGCAAAAAGAACAAAGCTGGAGACATCACACTACCTGACTTCAAACTATACTACAAGGCTAGAGTAATCAAAACAGCATGGTACTGGTACCAAAACAGAGATATAGACCAATAGAACAGAACAGAGGCCTCGGAAGTAACACCACACATCTAAAACCATCTGATCTTTGACAAACCTGACAAAAACAAGAAATGGGGAACGGATTTCCTGTTTAATAAATGGTGCTGGGAAAACTGGCTAACCATGTGCAGAAAGCTGAAGCTGGACCCCTTCCTTACACCTTATACAAAAATTGACTCCAGATGGATTAAAGATTTAAACATAAGACCTAACACCATAAAAACCCTAAAAGAAAACCTAGGTAATACCGTTTAGGACATATGCATAGGCAAAGACTTCATGACTAAAACACTAAAAGCAATGGCAACAAAAGCCAAAATAGACAAATGGGATCTAATTAAACTTAAGAGCTTCTGCACAGCAAAAGAAACAATCATTAGAGTGAACTAGCAACCAACAGAATGGGAAAAAATTTTTGCAATCTACCCATCTGGCAAAGGGCTAATATCCAGAATCTATAAGGAACTAAAACAGATTTACAAGAAAAAAAAACAAACAAATCCAAAAGTGGGCAAAGGACGTGAACAGACACTTTTCAAAAGAAGACATTTATGTGGCCAACAAATATATGAAAAAATGCTCATCATCACTGGTCATTAGAGAAATGCAAATCAAAACCACATTGAGATACCATCTCACGTCAGTTAGAATGGCAATCACTAAAAAATCTGGAGACAACAGATGCTGGAGAGGATGTGGAGAAATAAGAACGCTTTTATACTGTGAATGGGAGTGTAAATTAGTTCAACCATTGTGGAAGACAGTGTGACAATTTTTTCAAGGATCTAGAAATTGAAATTCCTTTTGACCCAGCAATCCCATTACTGGTTATATACCCAAAGGATTATAAATCATTCTATTATAAAGACACATGAACACATATGTTCATTGCAGCACTGTTTACAATAGCAAAGACTTGGAACCAACCCAAATGCCCATCAATGATAGACTGGATAAAGAAAATATGGCACCTACATACCATGGAATACTATGCAGCCATAAAAAAGGATGAGTTCATGTCCTTTGCAGGGACATGGATGAATCTGGAAACCATCATTCTCAGCAAACTGACACAAGAACAGAAAAGCAAACACAGCATGTTCACACTTATAAGTGGGAGTTGAACAATGAGAACACATTGACACAGGGAGTAGAACATCACACACTGGGGTCTGTTGGGGGGTGGGGGCTAGGGGAGGGATAGTGGGGGGTGGGGAGTTTGGAGAGGGATAGCATTGGGAGAAATGCCTGATGTAGGTGATGGGGGGATGGAGGCAGCAAACCACCATGGCATGTGTATACCTATGCAACAATCCTGCAAATTCTGCACATGTATCCCAGAACTTAAAGTACAATTTAAAAAAAAGAAAGAAAAATAGATCTATTGTTATTAACATATAGAAGTGCATTTCCAGTAAATAGGGTTTGTTTCCTTCAGGTATTTCTCATGGGACATATATAAGCTTGTTTGTGTGGGCTTTTGCAAGGTTCCTTCACATTTTCCACAATAGATTTTAAAAATAAGATGCTAATATGCAAAGTAACATAAAGGGTAGAAATCTAATAAAGCAGCCTCCTCTTATCCTGGGAGAATACATTCCAAGATCCCCAGTGGATGCCTGAAACTGCAGATAGTACCAAACTCTATATATGCTATGGTTTTTTTCTAACTGATAACCTAGTACTAGGTGACTAATGGGTGGGTGGTGCATACAGGGTGGAGACCCTGGACAAAGAGATGACTCACATCCTGGGTGGGACAAAGCAGGACAGCGAGAGGTTTCATCACACTATGCAGAACAGCGTGCACTGAAAACTTATGAATTATTTATTTCTGGAATTTTCCATTTAATACTTTTGAACCCCAGTTGGTGGTGGGTAACTGAAACCATAAAAAGTAAAACTGCAGATAGGAGGGACAACTGCAATAAATTAACACAAGTTTCATAGTAAGACTTTCCATAATACAAACTATATTACTGTTTCTAAATTATGAATAATTCAAATATTGCTTGGATTTCATAACTCATTCAGCATTCAGCCAGTGCTGGGTATGAGAGAGAAGATAAGGGAGGAGCAGTGTGGGAAGGGTATGGAGTTCTTAAGTCACTCAGATCTCAAATCCTGATTCTGCCACTTACTAATTATGTGGCATCAAACTGTTTTCTTATCTGTAGGATGGTATAATAGAAGCTGGAGTTCTTGGGGGTTCTGTCCTCCCACCCTTCTTGGCATTCCCCTTCTAGGTCACACACCCTCCTGGCAACATCACCGCACATCAGTGACCTCTCCTTCCCTTTGAAACAGTTTCTTTACTTGACTTCTGGGACCACCCTCTACCTGTGCTCCTCCTCCACCTCAGGCTGCTCCTGGTCAGCATCCATGGCAAGTTTCTCCTCTTTCCTCTGGCTTTGCATGCTCCACAGGCACCAGGGTTTGGGCTTCTTCTTGTTTTTAGCAATGAAGTCCTTCTGTGGTCTCATCCAGTCACATGAGGTTAAATATCCCCTATATGCAGATGGTTCCCAAATTCATATCACCAGCTTCACCCTCCCTCTGAGCTCCAGACTCATAGACCCACTTGTGTTGCGTCTACATAACATTTCTGTGTAATAGTCTAATAGGTATCTCAAAATTAACAGATTCAAACCAAATTCCTGATCTCACCCCTCAAATATTCAATCTCCTCATCTCAAGAAATGTATTCTCTTTTTAGTTCCTCAAGCTAAAAACAAACAAATGAAAACCCTAGAATCATACTTGATGTCTCTTTTTTCTCATAATCCACATCTAATGCAACAGCAAATCTTATCTGCTCCTCATCCCAAATATATTCAGAATTCAACCAAAAGAATGAGCAGGACCAATGTATGGCATTCACAGAGGGCTAGGAAGAGTGCTTCTTCCTACCATCCAGACTGGAAAACCTCATACATACTTCATGTGCATTGAGCAAAATAATTAGGAAGTCTAGCCTCAGCAGTGTAAAATAATTAGCCCTAGACTGAGTTTTACTTGAGAAACACCTATTAAATCACAAAAGCAAGAGGATCAACTATTTCCAAATTACTATATCCTAGAAAAAAAACTCAAGAATACATATAGCAGTATGAGAAATAGTAATTCCATTTTAATGCCAGAATTTTTAATGCCAAAAATTCTATCTTAATGCCAGTCCCACACTTTCGATTACTATAGCTTTATGATACGATTTGAAATTAGATTTTTTTTAGGCTTCTGCCTTGTTCTTCATTTTCAAAATTGGTTTGGTTATCGTAGGTCCTTGAAATTTTTGTATACATTTAAAATCGGCTTGTCAGTTTCTAAAAAAATGCACTCAACAAAGTAAAATTCACAAACTCTGGGCATCAATCAAAGGTTACCAGGCATTCAGAAAAATATAAGGCATAAGAAGAAGAAGAATCAATTAATCAAAACTTACTCAGAACTAAAACAGAATTAGAATTAGCAGACAATGACCTTAAAGAGTTTTTATAACTACTTTTTATAGATTCAAAATATAAGTAGAGACACTGAAGATTTAAAGAAAAGACTCAAACCTCTAGAGATCAAAACTACAATGTATGAGATTAAAAAAATAAAAACAGAATAACTGGCAGATTAGACATCGAAAAAGAAAGTATCACTGAATCTGAACACATAACAATACAAATTATGCAAAACAAAATAGAGAGAAAAAAGAAGAGGAAAAGAACATCAGTGATATGTGGGATAACTTCAAAACCTAATATCTGTGTAACTCAAAATCTCAAATAAGAGAATACGGAGGCAGAAAAATATTAGAAAATATAAAAGATTTTTTCCACACTTTGAGGTAATAATGGATCAGTTTTGATGAAAATTATAAACACACAAGTCCAAGAAGCTCAACAAAGTACAGGCACAAAAACAAAAAAAGAAAAAGAAGAAAACCATACCAACGTACATGATAATCAAATTGATCAAAACCAGAAAAGAGAAGAAACATTAAAAGAAACCAGAGATAAAGAACATGTTATGTACAGAAAAACAAAAGTAAGGATAAAATCAGATGCTTGTCAGTAATACTATGAGTAAGAAGACAGTGAGGCAACATTTTTAAAGTACTGAAAGATAATACTGTTAACCTAGAATTCTGTACCTAGTGAAAATATCTTTCAAAAATGAAAGTAAAATAAAGTCATTTTCAGATATACAAAGGCAGAAAGCATTCACCACCAGTAGAACTGTATTATAAGAAATGTCAAAGGAAGTCTTTCAGGCAGAAGAAAAATGATATCAGATCAAACTATGGATCTTCACACCAAAAAAATAAATAGCACCTGAAATGATAACAGCAGAGAAAAGTATTTAAAATTATTTTCTTATAACTTAAATCTCTTTAAAAGATAATTGACTGTTTTAATAAACATAATAACTATGTATTTTGTATATATAACACATATAAAAGTAATATTTATTATAACAATTACATAGAGACCAGGAGGGGAACTTGGAGGGATAATGTTGTAAGATACTTATACTGAAATATATGTGATATAGTATAATATCACTTAAAAGTAGATGGTGATGAATTAAAGATGTATACTATAAATCCTAAAGCAACTACTAAAATTTTTTAAAAGGGTTATAGCTCATAAGCCAACAAAAGAGTTAAAATAGAATCATAAAAAATTCTCAATTCATCCAAAAGAAGTTTTAAAAGAGAAAAAAGGAATCAAAGGAAATGAAACAAATACAAAACAGCAAGAAGACAGGCTTGAACCTAACAATACTGATGATTACATTATGTAAATTAGCTGAAATTCTTCAATTAAAAGGTAAAGACTCTTATAATGGATAAAATAGCAAGACCTAAGTAAGTGCTGCCTCCAGAAAATATATATAAAGAAAATAAACATAAAGAAACAAGGGGTTTAAAAGACAGACAATGAAAGAAAGTATTATGCTAACACAAGTCAAAATAAATATAAAATAGCTGTAGTAATATCAGATAAAGTATATTTCAGAGCAGAAAAAATTACCAGAAATAAAGAAGGTCTTTTCCTAATGATACAGGGTTAATAAATCAAGAGGACATAAAAATCCTAAGTATTTATGCCCATTGAAATAAAGCTTCCAAATATCCTAAGCAATAACTGATAAAACTGCAAGGGAAATAAACAAACTCACAATTAAGGATGAATATTTTAATACTCCTCTGTAAATAATTGATAGAAAAAGTAGACAAAAAAATCATAAAGGATACAGAAGGCACAATCAACACTCAACTAAACTGACGTAATTCACATTTATGGAACATTCCACATGACAACCGATAATGGATCCTTTTCAAGTATACTTGAAATATCTAGCAGGAAAGACAATATACTGGTTATCAAATCAGTCTCAATAACTTTAAAAGAATCCAAACAATAGAAACTCTGTTCTTTGAACCACAGTGGAATTAAATTAGAAATCAGTAGCAGAAAGATTTCTTTAAAATCCCCAAATATTTAGAAACTAAATAACATACTTCTAAAACCCATGGGTCAAAGAAGGAATCCAAAAGTAATATAGAAAGTATTTTGAACTGAATAATGAAAGCACAACATATCAAGATTTGTGGGATGTCACTAAATCACTTAAAGGAAAACATAGCAAAGAAAAAGGTCTTAAATCAATTATCTCAGCTTGCTCCCTAGGAACTAGCAGGGAAAAGAACAAATTAAAGCCAAAGTAAACAGAAAAAAGAAAATAATGAAGACAAAACAATACATTAATATAAATGAAAATAGAAAACAATAGAGAAAAATTAATGAAATTGAAAACTGGTTCTTTGAAATGAATAACATCAATAAACCTCCAATCAGACTGATCAAGAAAAAGAGAGACAAGTATGAATATTATAAATGAGAAAGATCCTATGTCTACAGATTCAACAAATATTAAAAAGATAATAGCAGGATATTATGAACTTCATACCTATGGGTTGTTTTTTGTTTTTTTTGTTTTGCTTTGTTTTGTTTTTTGAGACAGAGTCTCACTCTGTTGGCCAGGCTGGAGTGCAATGGCACAATCTCAGTTCACTGCAACCTATGCCTCCCAGGTTCAAGTGATTCTCGTGTCTCAGCCTCTCAAGTAGCTGGGATTACAGGTGTGTGCCACTCCACCTGGCTAATTTTTGTAATTTTAGTAGAGATGGGGTTTCACCATGTTGGCCATGCCAGTCTGGAACACCTGACCTCAAGTGATCTGCCCATGTTGGCCTCCCAAAGTGCTGGGATTACAGGAGTGAGCCACCATGCCTGGCCTATACCTATAAATATGACAACTTAGATGAAATGGAAAAATTTCTTGAAAGACACAAATTACCAAACTTACTTGATAACAAACAGATAGCTCTATGTCTAACAAAAAATTTTAATTTGTAGTTAAACATTTCTCTAAAGAAAACTCCAGGCCCAGATGGCTTCACTGGTAAATTCTAACAAACATTTAGGGGAAAAAAATCATAATTATTTATGAACTCTTCCTGAAACTGAAAAAGAGAGAATACTTCCCAACTTACTTTTGAGGCATCATTATGCCAATGCAAAAACTAAAGAAAGACATAAAAAGAAAAGAAAAATAATTAAATACCAATATCCCTAGTGAACACAGGAGAAAAATATCTAATCAAAAATTTAACAAATCAAATGGAACAATATATACAAAGGATCATATAATGTGAAAAGTAGGTTTTACCCCAGGGATAATGGATTGCTTTAATGTTAGAAAATCAATCGATGTAATTCAACATATTAATAAATTGCAAAAAGAAAAACCATATGATCATCTCAACAGATGCAGAAAAAAAGCATTAGATAAAATCCATTATCATTTCCTGATAAAAACTCTCACCAGTCTAGGAATGGAAGAGAACTTCCCCAATCTGATAAAGAACATCTATAAACAACTTACAGCTAACCTAATACTTAATGACGAAAAACTGTGTTTATATTCCTAATATCAGGAATACAAAAATGATATCTCCTGTCACCACTTACATTCAACACTGAAATGGAGGTACTAATCAGTGCAATCAGGCAGGAAAAAAAAAAAACATATCCAGATGGAAAGGAAGAGGTAAAACTATCACATTCCCAGAGGACATGAGAGTCAAGAATATTTTCTTTAAGAAAATCTAATGCAATCTATGAAAAACTCCACTAGTATTAGTAAGTAGGTTTAACAAAGTTCCAGGATATAAGATCAATATGCAAAATCAATTGCATGTGTATATTCTACTAATGAAGGACTGGAAATTAAAATTTCTTTCAAAGTATCATTTTTAGTATCTCTGACAATATAAAATACTTAGGGATAAATCTGACAAAAAGATGTGAAGATCTGTACACTAAAAAATAAAGCATTGAGAGAAATTAAAGAAAACCTAAATAATCAGGAGATAAGTCTCGTTTGCAGGTGAGAAGTCTCGCTATTTTTGTGACGTTAATTCTCCCAAAATGGACTATAGATTCAATGCAATTCCAAATAAAATCCCAGTCAGCTTTTTTTAGAAACTGACAAGCCGATTTTAAATGTATACAAAAATTTCAAGGACCTACGATAACCAAACCAATTTTGAAAATGAAGAACAAGGCAGAAGCCTAAAAAATCTAATTTCAAATCGTATCATAAAGCTATAGTAATCAAAAGTGTGGGACTGGCATTAAGATAGAAATAAATAGAGCAATGGAACAGAATCAAGAGTTCAGGCATCTTTCAGATGCTATGCTAAAAGCATAATTCCTAAAAGAATAAACTGATAGGTTAAACTTCATAAAAATTTAAAATATCTGCTATTCAAAAGATAATGTTAGACTGAAAAGCCACAGACTGGGAGAAAATATTCACAAAGTATATATCTGATTTTTAAAAAATATTTTATCCCAATATAAAAAGAATTTTCAGAATACAATAATAAGAAAACAAAAAATCCAATAAAAATGGGTAAGTTGTTTAAACAAATACTTTGCCAAGAAGATACATAGATCTAAATGGCAAATAAGCACAGGGAAAGATGCTAGGAAGTATTGTTAGTATCGTTAGTTATCAGGGAAACGAGGAACATCACACACCCATTAGAGTGACCATGATCAAAAAGCCTGACCGTACCAAGTACTGAAGAGGATATGAAGCAATCAAAACTCTCATCCACCTGGCAGTTTCTTAAAAAGTTAACATTAATCTACCATAGGGGTTAGCAATTCCACTTGTAGATATAAGCCCCAGAAAAAGGAAAATAATAAATGTTCATAGCAGCTTTATTTGTAATAGCAAAAAACCTAAAACAACCTAAATGTCCATCAACAGAGGAATAGATAACCATACTGCAGTATACCCATGTACAAATGAATATTCTTTATCAATAAAAAGGAAACATTGCAACATAAGATGAATCTCAAAATAATTACATTGAGTAAAATAAGCCATACCAAAAGCAGAAAAGAGTATATACTACATAATTCCACTTACATAAAATGCAAAACTACAAATAATCAATAGAGTCAGAAACAGATCAGTAGTTGCCTAGAGAGTGGGAGAAAGTGGGGCAGGAGGGTGGGATTCCTGAGGGGCCTGAGGACACTTTTGGGGTGATAGATATGTTCACTACCTTCATTGTGGTTATGGTTTCCAGGGTATATACATATGCCAAATTTAACAACTTGTACATTTAAATATGTGTTGCATGTCAATTAAACCTCAACAAAGCTGTTATTTTTTCAGTAAAAAAAAAAAAGAAGATAATGAAGGTGATACTAAAAAACGATGTCTTGCTCTGTATAAGGTCTGATAAATGGCAACTCCTAGCCTTCATTTAAGAGTTCTGAGCTGGGGCTACAGAGGTGGTAAGATGCGCTCCCTGTCTTCAAAGATTCCTCAGTTAGTCTGGGAGAGAAACAGGTGAAAAGATTACAACAAACATAATTGTTTTTGAGTGCAACTAAATTAAATTTGAAGACAATAAATGGTACAGGAACTGAACAGTCCAACAGAATTGGAATCTTCAAAATAAAAGGAAGAAAAAATATTTTCCCTCTCTCTCTTTCTCTGGGTCCCAAATAGAGATTTCTAAAAGCTATGTGATTCAGCATTCATATCACGGTCTTTTTCTTTGTTTTCTTCAACTAGAGCATTAGCATCTACCTCTTTCACATTATACATGTGGCGCCTAATCTCATTCTCATTTGTTTTAACTCAGTGTGTGCTTTAGGATAGGGAAGATTTGAAAGTCTGGAGTGATGTCCCTGCACTGTTAACAGAGGCCGCTCTAAGACAGAGCAAGGACTGGCCCAGTAAGGATCCCCACTGAGTACTTGTTGGTGACAAACTAGTGAAAGTGGTAAGATAGGGGCTGGACCCTGAGGCTCAAGAAAATGAGAGCCTCTAGGCAGAGGGTGCTGAAGAAGTCCATGCATTGGGATGACCTTGTCCTTGGCATGGCAGAGGAAGGTCTCTTAGGATACAGTGAGATCATTTAACCCAGTGAGCTCTCCTGTGTGTCAGCCCCTCATGCTAGGAACTTTAGGGAACCCTAGAGAAAGGAGATAAGCTTCTCCAGAGAATCAGCCATGTGCATCATTCCCCAACACAGCAGAACTTGGGTAAGACTGTGAAAGGATCACCCTACTGGGGAAATCCAGAAGTCCTTTTGGTGGAGGCAATGTTAAGCAGATCCTTGCAGGAAAGGGAAGTCCTAGACAAGTCACAGATCCAGAAGCACATGGCAGGTGGAAAGAAAAACCCTGGCAAAACCCCAAAGCTAGAAGGGAAAAATAAATACAAGAGACAAGAAGTCACCCATCCATTTGCGGGGACGACCCATGAGATATGAACGCAATAGTAAGAAGTAAATAAGGGTGTAAAGGTGGGGTCAGGGTCATCCTGCAGTGGGCTGCATGATGTAGGCTTTTCTCCATCTCTGGGGAGCCAACCAGAAGGATGGGGACAGTGGTCTCTGAGATCAGGAGCACCAAGTGAGAACCAGGTGTGGGGAGGATGGTGAGTTTGGAGAGAGGCACGCTGAGTTGGAGGTGGTGATGGAGCTTCCAAGTGGCCAAGTCAAAAGGATCTTGAGTCAAGCTGGATCTCTGGGTCTAGAGCTCCAAGGCAAGGTCTGGGATGGACGTGAGATGTGGAGTCACTGATGTACACTGACAATGGGGAAGAAGTGCCGAGGGCCTGCTGACCGTGCCTCCTCCCTTTTTAGAAGCCACCTCCCCCTGGCCCTTGCTGATCACCTCTTAGAGACACACTCTCTGAGAAAACCCAAGTGCAAAGGTTATGTGTGCACATCCATAGCATCTGTTAAACATCTTAAATCATTTCCAACAAAGTGTGCGTGTGCTTGGTTCTGGAAGAATTCATGTAACAGTGGAAGCTGCCCAGCAACAACCAGAGTGCTTCAAGTCCCCATCAGCCTTGGTTCTTCAAGAGGCTGGAAAGTCATACTATTTTCCTATAAAAGAATTCCCTGCACAAAGTTCCCAAGAGGCCAGACTATGAGGTGCGTGCCTCCTCCCTGGGCACAGAGCCTCATGGGGAGGGCATTGTCCTCTGTGCCCAGATTCCACCCAGCACTAAGCATACCTGTGAGTCTCCAGACCCACAGGGATCACCCATTCTCCTGGCATCTGCTGGAGGATGCCTTGAGAGGAAACATTTTACCTCAGCTGATAAAGAGGTTCCAAAATCCACCCACCTCATCCAGCGTTAAGGCTGGCTGGGCTTGAAGTTGGCAACATCTGATGAATGACCCAGAGAGGTCCTTTCCACCGCTGAAACTCGGGACTTAATTGTTGCCTTTGTCCTTTCTCTGAGGCAGACAGGGAAATGCTTGTCAATGCAATTTTCTCTATACTATGTACATCGACCTGCCTTCAAACAAACCTTTGAAGAATCTATTCCTTGTTCAGGGCATTGAGGATTCGGTGATGAGCTGAATCTGGCCATGCCCTCAAGGGACTCACAGTCCAGTGGCTACCTTAACTAACAGTTCATTTTGCTTTCCACAAGTTCTTTTGAATCCTCCACCCTCTCTGAGGTAATTTGCAACCTAATCAGTCAATAAAAGTATTCCTTAAATGCTTTTAGCATATCTAAAAACATCCACTCTCCAACATTCCCACAGTGGTGCCCAGAGACCTATAGGAACTGTCAGTAGGGTTCATATTCACCTGGCTTTCTCTGCATCTGATTATTTCTTCTCCAAATAAACCAGGTCTGTAATATGTATAACCAAAACTCACCAGCAAGAAGGTAGATGTATTTAGAAAACCACTGGATAAAGAAAGCAAGCAAAAACATGCACCCTTGAGTGTGTATTTTGAATCCAGGAAAATGCATAAAACAAGTCAAATACAGAGGAAGAAACTGAAAGGCAGAGCCTGTAAGGAATGAGGGGGAGTAGGGGGCACAGCTAAAGGGCCACACTGGAGGCCCCAAAGACACCTGCGGTGGTGGGGGAGGCACAGACCTGAGCTTGTTTGAGAGCCTGGCTGAACTTCCTCCAGAGAAGTGGGGAGCAGTTTCAAGAAGTGGGAAGACAAGGACTCTGGCAGCTGAATTCTGGAGCATGTTGGAAAGTGAGTCAGGAAATGCCTGCCCCTGACTCTTTTTTTTTCTTTCTTTTCCCCCTTATTTTATCTCTAGTCATTATGTATGACAAACAGGAAGGTGGCTGGGAAACTATTTGTCTGTGCTCTGCGCTTGGATAGCTTAAAAATTAGGCAAAGCCTAAAACGATGTCACATTGTAATAAGAATAACAGGACTTTTTGTGTTCCGTTGGGGCCATGCTGAAACCAGAAACAATAGTCTTGAATATAGCTGGATCCTAAGGATAAGCCTACATGTAATTTGGAAAACACCTCGGTCCTTAACCAGAGGCCACCCTGGGGTGCCTGGGTGAACACTTCCCAACAGTCCCTACCTTCTGATAGAAGACTTCAAAAAGGTCCACGAGCTGGCACCAAGGGTATTCCCTGTCAGTGTGCTTACCTGAGCCCCATTGACTGGCTTCACCGAATCAGACACTGATTGTGAGTCAGGGATCTTTCCCAAGGCCATGTGCATGAGGTTACTGTTTGATAAAAAAAATTTTGGAGCCTGACAGTCCTCAAATAGGATCTCAGATACACCATTAACAGCTGCCTGACCTTGGGCAAGTGATTTAACCTCTGGAGACTCTGTTTTCCCATCTGCAAAATGAGGATGATGATAACTGCCATACACGGCTGTTGATGCGGACTAGGAAGGTAACAAATGCACTGGCAAGTGCCTGGCACTTAGTAGGTGATTAAGAAATATTAGCTTGCCGGACACGGTGGCTCATGCCTGTAATCCCAGCACTTTGGGAGGCCGAAGAGGGCAGATCACTTGAGGTTGGGAGTTCAGGGCCAGCCTGGCCAACATAGTGAAACCCCACCCTACTAAAATTACAAAAATTAGCAGGGCAAGATGGCACACACCTGTAGTCCCAGCTACTCAGGAGGCTGAGGCAGGAGAATCACTTGAGCCTGGGAGGCAGAGGTTACAGTGAGCCAAGATCACACCACTACACTCTAGCCTTGGTGACAGAACAAGACTCTAGTCTCAAAAAATAAAAAAATAAAAATAAAAATATTAGCTGTTGTTCCTTCCCTCATAGAAAAGAAAGCCAAGAAAGGAGGAAACTGGTGCTCCCTGGAGGCCCCTCACATTTGGAGGATGACATACTCAGCTCAGAGATACTTGCACCATCCATGTGTGCTGCCAGGCTGGCCCAGGGTGCACTGCTGGCCACAGGGAGACACCACAATCCTCTCAGGTGAAGCCACTCCAGTGTGCCTCCGATAGGTACATCTGACTCCCTCTTGACTCCCACATCTGACTCTTCCTGATGACACAAAGCCCTGGGTTCCAGCTGCCCCAGTAATGCCAATGTGCCTACCAGTATGGAATGCCCTATGGGCACCACATACTGGTTAGTCTGAAGTTAACTCCAGCCATGAAGAATGAGTCAAGAGGGACAGACAGGGGGCCCCTGAGGGTGGGTGGGGATTCAGGGAAAGAAAAGAAAACAGCTTAGGAATATAAAAGCAGAGCACTTCTTTTGAAGACTGGCAACAGAGAAACACTGGCTATCCAATTTGAAGGATTTATCAGAAAAGTAAAACCAGCATCAGACATTTGACTTCAGGGGCACATGGACCGTACTGTTCCTTTGGAACAAAGAAAACTGGATTGTGAATAACCATAGAGAAGTCAGCAAACCCCAGAGAATCCAAACTTGTCAAGGATCAAGGCAGCCTCGCACAAGCTCTGAAAACAGGAGGCAGCGGTCATGTCCCTTCTAATTACCAACACAACCACCTGCACCCCACGGTAAATGGACAGTTACTGCACGTCCCCAGCTGGCCTCTGTGGACATGCAGCTAATAAGATGTGAATTCATGGAGGAAAATCTATGAAAAGCGGACTTTGCAAGTAGTTACAATCTGATACTATCTGCGCAATTATTAAAATAAGCCACCCAAGACTATTTCGGCCATATTAGCAAACAACTAATGAGGAAACAGACATCATAAGAGAATGAATTACCTACATAATAAACCTACATCTTCCAGAATGAAGCCATTAGAAATTGATCAGCTGATTTAGAAGCAGCTGAAGGCCATAGCTCTGATGAAAGTTTGCACCAGAAACACATTCTGAGTCAGCTGTCAGTGAATATAGCACACTGGGGTCACACAGGCCACCCTGGTCAGTGCTCCTGAAAAGACATGTAGGCAGAGGGGATTCTTCAGGAAAGCTAGGGTGTGTGACTCCCATCCAATGCCTGCAGCGTGGAGGAGGCCAGTGCCAGACAGGGTACAGTGATGAAGAGCAGGCCAGGCCACCATGATCCCTGGTGTTGCCATTCCTCCCTGGGGCCAAACTGGTAGGATGTCAGTCATGAGAGAGACTTCCTGTTTACTTCCTTTACATGGGTACACTTATCTCTACACGTACTGGTTGCACACATGAACATACTTATGCACACATGCACATACAACTCATACAGCACTCACACACACTCATATACAGATATATGCACACTTTCATACATACAGACCAAACATATACATACACAAACTCACACATACACAGTCATGCACACACATATACACGTATACACTCACACACATAAAATTTACATGCACACCCCTGTACATACACTCAGCACATACAGTTCACACATAAAGACACAAAATCTCACAAACACACTTGCACATGCACACCTACACACACACTCATATGCATATACTTACACACACACATACACACAATTACATACACTTGCACATGCATGCACATACCTGTCACACACTCAAACACATCCATGTACATATATACACACACCTTCACACAGGCACATCCACACACATGCATGTTCACACACTCACACACACACACAACTCATACACAAACACAGATACACCATAAACACAGACATACACACACAACTGGATTCACACTCTCACACTTATGTGCACACCCTGCATACACACTCTTGCTCACACTCATGCACACCCTTACTATCCTGCATGAAATTCAGCCTTCCTCCCCTACTCATTCCTTTGCCCCACCCCCCCTGCATCCCAATTCCTGACCTGCCCTAATTGCTCTAGCCCCTGGCTCCCACTGGCTGCCTCACCTCACCCACTGCCCTCTGACTTTTGACTTCCTCATGGACCCTTGTCAGAATTCCTCCTCTGGCTCCCACCTGCCAGGTGAGCAATCTGCTAGGTCGAGTTCAACTCTTTGAGTTCCTGCCGGATCTAGGTGGAGCCCCAGGATTCACGATGGCCCCCCAGGTTGGAATTGAACCCAAAAGGATCATGCTGACCTTTCCCAAAGGGCTAGAGGCTCAGTCCAGGCCATGCTCGTCACATTTCTAGGGCCCTTACCTCATTCACAAAGACCCAGTGGCTGTCCTTGGAAGCCAGATTGGTCTCCACAGCCTGCAGAGAGAAAAAGAACCAACGTGAATGGAAGCAATACAGAAGCTGGCAGACACAGGATGACTGCTGAGACAGAGTTTTATAAACATTGTTCTTGGAGAACATTTTCCTCACAAAACATGCCATCCCCCTGGGGCCTGCTCTGGCTGCCTTAGCTACAAGAAGCTTCATCTGAACACAGACATCTGATTTCCTGCTCTCCGTCCACGCTCTCCTGCACCAGCTCAGAGCAAGATTAGACGCTCCGGTTCCTGCAGGCGGCACAGGGCCACAGGCACAGGCACAGCCTTCCTTCCCTAGGAATGCCTGCAAACACCTTTCTGCAGGGGAGCTTTGGGGATGAGTGTTATCATTACTCTAGGTTACAGAATCAGGAAACTGGAAAGAGGGATTTACGGGGGCTTGTCTAGTCCAGCTGTACTGAGTGCCATTCAGGAAGATGGCAGCTCACAGCAGCTCCAGGGCTCTGAGCTGCCTTCAGTTCTTTAGGATCTGTAGAACAAAGCTCTTTCCAGCTCCTGGGCCTTAGCCCCATCCCATAACTCTCTATTACGGTATTTTGATCTGTTTCTTTATGGTACTTGCCATCCTTGTGCTTGAATGGCTATCAGTTTATTTATTTCTTATTGTCTGTCTCCTCTGCCAGAATGGGGGCTCCATTATGTCAAAGGCCATATCTCATAGGTCACAGCTGTGTCCCAATAGCTGTAACCAGCACACAGCAGGTATTCAGCAAACATTGTTGATTATGCAGATGAAGTGGAAGGCTGAGGCAGACAGGACCCAGTTAATTATTTTGTTTCCCGTACGTGTTTACGAGTGCTTTCCCCTCCTTCAACTGGAAAGCCAACAGATTGGAAGAATTGGAAGAGACTGATGGTTTCCAAGTATGTCCCGTATGAATACATCCCGTGAGCAGGTGCTAAGTGCTTGCTGAGCCTGGGCACTGCTCCAGGCTGACGATGAACCTGGACAAGAACTATCAGATTGGAGTCCTGTTTTTCTGTTTGTAATGTAATTTTATTATTCCTTTTATTGAAAAAATATGCAGAAAAATAAAAATGCTCAACATCTCGTCCCATTTGAAAAAGTATGCTGCCCTAGTGAAAATCCCCCCTTTATCCCTCCAGATTTACCCTCTAAATGTTGTTTGAGGTGTCCCCTTCTAGAAGACTTTACAGTTACCTCTGCAAGTAAATAGCTACAAATAGATATCAAACAGGTGTTTTCATTAAAATCAGACCATGAAATACACATCCAGTTAAGACTTTAGTTTTTGATGTATCAGTGTAACACGAATATCTTTCCTCATCAATACAGAGAGATCTGACTCACTCCCAACAAATGAGGCATGGAGGTGTCAGGGCCTGTGCCAACGACCCCACCAGTGGCCCTAGGTCAGCAAATTGTCATGTACAGGGTCCTGTTAGACCCTCACTACATTCGAATGGACCTATTTGCTGGAGGACATACAAGCATGTGCTAATAGAGCCATGGAAGTACCCAAGTGATGCTAGCACCCCAATCCTTTACAGACAACACCCCATAGGACACCAAGGGCAGCTCAGGTGCCTTTCCCGGGCCATGTCTCCAGCCATTCGTGAGGGCATCAGCCCTGGTGTCTGAACTGGAAGTTGACTGCCTCCACCCAGCCGTCATTTAACCACTCTGGTCTCTGTTTGTTCATTTGTAAATTGCAGAATATACTCGCCCCTTCCTGTCTGCCAAAGCATATATTTTTCAGTCCTCAGTCTCAAAAAGAGGCAAATGCAGAGAATGGCGTCCATACTCATCGCAAGCCTTTCCCAGGAAGCAGTGAAAGTGGCCACTTTCTCCTTTTGGGGTGTCCAACCTTGCTCCCCGACTTGCTCACATTCTAGCTTGCATCCAGGGAGTCTCTTGATCCCCACAAGCCCTCCATGCTCTTCCTGAGCTATGGCCCCATGAATCTTCCCTTCCCCAGGATAATGACTTATGTCTAAAAATGGCTTGGCCCCTCCTCCCCAACCTCGGGAAAAAGGCTCCAGGTGCCCTCTCTTGCACTGGAAAGAAAGGAGGCTGCAAGAGACACTAAGCCATGTACCTGGCTATGCTACAAGGCTGTATCCTGAAGACACTTTCCTCCCTTTCTACAAACTCAGTTAACCGGGCTCTCTCCAGAGAAGCTGCAAGGGCTAATGAGCCAAAGCTCAAAGGAGCCTTCAGTCAAGGTAGAGAAAGGAGGGCACTTCAAAGTGGAGTCTTAGCCGTCTAGCCCAGAGCCTCTATCCTCTCAACACGCAGACTCTCAGGGAGGTCTTCAAAAGCCTGGAAGCACTGGTAAAAGAGGTGGAGGGAGAAGTGGAGATGGGTGGGCTGAGAATGCTCTGAGCAAATTGCTGGGCTCTAGCCACCTTGATTCCCAACATTTTCTTAACACTCATGTGGAGGACACTGGCAATGCTCTTATCAAATGTGCACAGACGCAAATCTGGGAGGATGTAATAACATCTCAGAGGCTGGAACACTGAACTGAATCTAAAGACATGTGGTTTAGCAAGGCTGAACTCAAAGTCCTAAACTCAGTTTCCAGGAGCAGAAGGGCAAATGGGGAAATGAAGTTTGAAAGCAACACCCAACACCCTTGAGGAAAAACTAAAGGGGATTGCCTCCACCTGGCTGTCATTTAACCACTCTGGTCTCGTTTGTTCATTCGTAAAATGTAGATAACACTTGCCCCTTCCTGTCTGCCAAGGTATGTAAAAGCACATTGCTGGGCTCTAGCTCACCTCTAGCTCAACTCATGGAAAGGAGGGAGAGTCTGTTCCACCCCTTGATGAGTTGACCTAAGCAAGTCACCCCACTTGATGAAAGACAATGCACACTATAGGCCGGCCATGGAGAGGGACAGTTAAAGTGATCAGGGATGCTTAGAGGTGGGACAGAATAGGTGTCTTTAAATTGTCATGTGAAAGAGAGACTGGAATTGCTCTGTGCATCCTCTGAGTGTTGACTTAGAACCAATGGCTTCCATAATCAGGGAGGCAGCTATCACTTCAATATAGGAGAC
The DNA here is from genome assembly GCA_963573385.1 of Cacajao melanocephalus. NCBI lineage: Eukaryota > Metazoa > Chordata > Mammalia > Primates > Pitheciidae > Cacajao > Cacajao melanocephalus. The sequence goes on from CAUYLG010013609.1 coordinate 54,458, forward strand.
AACTGTCTGACTTTCCAAGTCACTCAAGATGAAATGGGTGCCTCGGGAGTAGCAAGGTCTCATCCCAGGAAGTGCCTGAGCATGTGAGCAGTGCGCTATTTACAGTGCCATGTATCTAAGGTTGACCATTTGTGAGAGGTAAAGTTTTATCATGCACTGACATTCTTCAGCAATGACTCTCCAGTCTGACTGCATTTAAGAATTTCCTGTGTAGCATTAAAAAAAGAGGACCCCATAGGCTCCACTGCTAGGGATCGTAATTCACTGGTAATTGTGATGTGCCTGAGATCTTACGTTGTTTCAGAGCTCCAACCCTGCCTCTTGGCTTCAGGGGCTGAGAGCCCTGCTTCAGAATATGTATTTCTGTGAATCTGAAGGTCTGGGTATACCTGTGCAGGTGAGAGGTTCTCTGCTTGTCCTGGAAGAAGCCAGCACTGCAGACAATCTGACTGACAAGTGGGAGCCTTGGCCACCCTAAGAAGTACTTCCACCTAGTATTGGACTCAGGCAGGGAAGATATTGGTGGAGACAATTGATCAGAAAACCCCACAGGACAACTGGCCAATGTTTCTATCCTACTTTTCCTCACCAATTAAGCATCAGCTAATTTGTTAAGCCTCTTTTCTCCACATGGAGATAAATAGTGCTTTTCTGCAGCCTTTTCCAGAGGGTGCAACTCACACAGAGGCTTAGATGGAGAGAAGGAGAAGCTACAGCAGATTTAGCAGAAACACTGCCTGCCCCCCATCACCCCACGCCACTCCAGCAATTACTGGAGGGCTTCCAGCTCTGTGGGAAGAACCCTAAATGCTCACACCCTAGTAGGCAGTGTCCCTCCCAGCACCACTAATTCTCCTTCTAAGTGCTGCCCTTTCCGGTTTCCTCCCCAGCTACATCTGCAGCAGGTGGAGAGTCCTCCTCCTTTCGTCTGCAGAGTGAGAACACTACGGAGAGTTCCAGCAGGCAGGCAGAGTGCACTTGAATCCCAGTTCTGCCACTTCCTGGCTGAGTGCTCCTGGGTGAGACTTCTCACCTCTCTGAGCTGCAGTTTCCACGCCCATAAGGTATTTGAATACAAACAGTGCTACAGGGGGCTCTGCCCACAGTCCCTGCGAATCCTGTTAGCATTTTTCATTACACTGACTCAGCATGTGTGTTCACTCCTAACAGTCAACACCCCCGATTCAGGCTGCCAGAACCCTGCTTGGCACTCACAGCGCCTTGGAATGCACGCCCCTAACCAGGAACCCAGAGTGCCACGAATACAAATCCCAGCTGCCTTGCTCCCTAATGGGGACTTCTCCAGAGTGTGATCTCAGCTGTTTCCAGAATTCCTTTGCAGGACAGAGGCAAAATCACCTTGCTTGGCTTCCTTCACGTTCCTGTTCCAAGTCCCCACTCCCCTGCTGTCTTCTTTAATTCCCTATAATTTTTAACAAATCATTGTCACACACAAAAATCATCTCCAGGTCTACTTCTGTGAACCCAACTTGAGACAAACACCTCCCACTTAGGGTTATTGGGAGAGTCAAATGAAATTACAGGTGACACTTCCAGCCCAGGAAAGAGCTCACTACAGATGATCAGTCAGTGTAAAGTTCCTCCCGTTCCTTCTACTGGAGTCTCCAGCCTGGTCTTGATTCCATGGTCTCTTTCAAATGTGTACAAGTGCATCATCCCTCATTGATTCACTCATTTTTTCATTCAACAGACAGAGCCCACCCAACCCCAACAGGCCATCCTGATTCTCCTCGGTAGAGGAGTGAACCAGGAGCCTCGGCCCTGCCATCATGGAGGCACCAGTGGCAAAAAGACCCACAATAAATACAGCTTTGCAAAGTGGTGAGCACTACTGCCTCCATGTGCTCCCCTTCAAAGCAGCAGGACATGGTGCTTCCCTCCCATCTTGGCCACAGTGTGGGTCGAGCTGTATAATGCTGTAGCCATCAGCAGAGAAGTGTTGACCCAGCCAGACAATCAAAGGGCAGCCCCTGTAACCTGTAGGTGGGGAGGGAAAGGGGGCTGGCCTCCTCCTCAAGGTGGGCTTCCAGCAGGTGGGGTGGCTGGTTCCCTGCAGCCTGCAGTTGGACTTCTCTCCTGAAGCTAGACACTGTGTCTGGGAGACACAAACCTTGTGGGAGCTGGGAACTAGGGCCCAATAAGCCCAAAAGAATTGCTGCGTGGCCAGATGCCTGCAGCCCTCTAAGTTGCTGTGAATCCTAGGAGACCTTGCCAAACCACTGGGCCTGTCTGTCTGGCTCCTGTGGCCGTCATATACTGGCAAATGCAAACTTCAGAATGAGAGTTAAGGATGTGAGAAGTTGCAAAGGATCCAGCTGCCTTCTCTTCTAGCCCCTTTGGAATGGAGGAGACAGCAGATGCTGATGGTGATGACGGACACATGAGACAGCTGGGAGGCTGGACACAGTCAGCCAGGGGTAACAGACACAGCTGAGTGTCCACACATGTGTTGACTTATGTGTACATACACATCTTGACACCCACATTCCACCCTCTGGAGAGAAAAGTGTGCTGTCATAAGCAAACTCCAGCTAAAGGAGGCTGAAGGCAGCTCTTCTTCCCACGCCTGGGGAGCCGACTGTGGAAGGGAATGTGTCTCCCTGCTCAAGAGCAACAGCCCCAATCTAAACCTCAGGTGCCTTTTCCCAGTGACACCCAAGAGCTGGGTTGTAAGTGACACAGGACAGCAACAGGCCATTCTGCAGGTCCACTGAGGGCCCGAGGACATTTGCATCCTTCTATGGCCACCGTGATCTCACAGTTTTCATAGGGAAATAAGTGTGGGCCAAGAACAGTCTCTGGACAGAAAGGAGTCCCTGAGCACTGACAAGAATGTCAAGTGCAGAGGTGGCTCTCCTGGACCGGTGCTGGGGAGGGCTGACAGCTGTCCCTGGACCATATAGTAGTGAAGATCAGTTCTAATATTCAGGAGCCTGAAAGGAAGTAGAGAAGACAGCAAAGCTGAGCACGCTGGAGGAAGTATCTCCAGTCTGGGTCCCTTTCCTCTGTGTCTTTAGCTTTTTTTCACTCAAGACTAAATTGGAGCCATTTCCAAGGGTGATAAGAGCTTGCTTTTATTAACCACCCCCCAAGATACCTCAATACATCTTCCCTGCTTCACAACCCACACACCTCATTTACTCCTAAGGACCTAACAAGCCATGCAGTGTTCTTATCCCCCCTTCACAGATGGCAAACTGAGAACTGCATCTAGACTGGTATCTTGCGGAAGGTCCCTTAGCCAGTACGCGGCAGAGGTTAGATTTGAACTCTGGCCCCACTGTCTCCAAAGCCTGTGCTCTTTTCTTTGGTCATGCTGTTCCCCAAAAGCCCCAGACAACTGTCTGAAAAAGCTTTTGGGTCTAGACTCAGCCCCATGACAATGGGAACAAAATGGTCTTTTTTCTCATATTTGAGAAAACACCATTACAAGTCACAGTGCTGTCCTTCTCCAGGTTAACTTGTTCTCATAAGTCTGAGACCATTATCCCACTTGCATTTCTAAAGTGCAAGACTGTTTTTCTTTATCTTGGCCTAAAGGAATAGTAAATGGAGTGGAAAAAACCTCCACATGGAAGCCTTCAAGCAAGATTGCTGAGGATTTATTTCACAAAGTGCAAATGTCACCAATTATTTATGTACGTGTTAATTGTTGGCCACCTAACTAGGCATCCCCCCCAACACTGGGAGTCTGAGATAATGAAATCTTGTTGGCAATTAGCATCTTTTTAAAACCCCAACTCTAACATTTGAGAACATTCCCCCCATGGAGCCCAGGGCCTGGCACTTTCCCAAGGACAGATATTGAGCTCCCGTTAAAGGCCCGCTGCTGCCTTTGCAACAACACGTCATTTAGGAACAATGCTCTCGGTGCAATGTCACCCCCCCCCCCACCGCCACCGCCCAAAGCATTTGGGAGCACAACACCCCTCCATTTGCAAAGAAGGGGTGTAGCTAGCTGCAGGAGGATGGATTATTTGAAGAACCCGTTTGAAAGGAAATCAGCAAAGCAGACACCATGAGGCCCAAGTTTCAGAAGTTATGCCAAGAAGCATGAGGAAACCCCTAAAGAGCAGTTATCACAGGACTTTCTCAGCCACCCTGTGCTTCTTGGGGCCTGCTTGTTGGGAAAACATCCCAAGATGCTGGCCCAGCTGCTTCTCCTTGCTCCAGCCTTGTCTCTGGAGCCTCTTTGCACTTTGCGTTCACCAGAAAACTGCCCTGAAGTTCCCTCCATGTCCCACAACTCCTAATTCTGGCTCCATCCTTACTCTTAGATCCCACAGGGAATCTTGGATGCCAGCAGGTCTCTTTTCCAGTGTTTTTCTCCCAGGCCTTTCCCAGGAATCAGCCCCTCCTGATGGTCATCTGTTTCCACCTCACCCATCTCTCTGCTGGAGGATCCTTGAAGTCCAAGGCCCCCACCCTTGGCAGGAACAGGAAACACCCCATCTGGGCCCAGGGAAAGGCAGTTAAGCACGAGGGAGTGCATAGGCTCGCGTCACTGAAGGATGCTGGAGACGAGGCAGCCACTCCCAGCACTAGCAAAGCCATCTGAGGAAGGTGTAGCACAATTTACCCTGTGAAGTGCTAAACCACAGCTCTAGGGGAGGCTAAGAGGGTGGTTTTGCTGAGAGAAAGCTGAACCTGCCACTGAGGAGCTCAGGGAAGGCACTGGCTAGAAAAGGCTGGAGTGGAAGGCTTGTTGCAGGCTGAGAGCAAATGCTGGCACTTACAGACACCTTATCCAGCCCAGACCCTGAGCTAAGCCCTCTACACACATGCCCTCCCTGAGCCCTCACAACGGCCCACTGAAAGAGGTTACTGAGCTGCAGCCTACAAATGGAAAAACCAAGGCTCAGAAGGATGAAGTGATTTTCCCAAAGTCTCCCAGAAAGTTAGTGTAGCCAGGCCTTTCCAATGCAAAACCCATATGCTTTCTACTGTGTTTCACTGACTTGGGGACCAAGAGAAGACGAAACTCATTCTCTGCACTTTTCCTAGGTGTTTAGAGCAAAAACAACAGCTGAGCCAGAAGGTGATTCAGGTGACAGTGATAGTGATGCCTGAATAGTGGAGACCTGGAGAACTTCAGGGGCTTCTGCAAAGTCTGATCCTGGTTTCTAGTTTCCTGTCACTCCCTTTCAAAATTCCTAGATCAGGTACATGTCTGGTTGCCAAAGGATTTTTTTGCATATGGGGAGTAGCCTCTAGTCTCTCACTAGGAAGTGAGCTCCTGGAGGTGAAGCCTGGCCTAATTATCCCAAAGCCACTTGTGGGACACAGCATCTGGCAGACAGTGAACTTCAAAATGTGCCTATAGAATGAATGAATGGGTGATTCACATTCCTGGGGCTAAGTAGAAGGAAGGCCAGGAGCATACATAGAAACCCTAGTACAGTGAAAAAGAATATGAATGTACAAGTGGCCTTTGCTTTGTGTGGTGCATGATATTGTGGTAACCAAACCCCGCGCATATGGAACTAGTGTCCTCGCTTTGCACAAACTCGAGTATACACTTGATTTTTGGTTAACATTGTGCCATGCAAAGTGAGTACTGCCTCTATGTGCAAATAATACCCCTTTTCTACATATCTGAGAGAATCTGAGAAAGAAACAAAGTGAACTTGAAAGTATGAATGCAAGATGCCATGACCTTTAGGAGCTAATGGAAACATGATCAAATTCTAGAGCTTTTCCTCCAAGATACAACTGTTTCTTCATTTGTGCTGGGTGTTGATCCTCCTGATGCTAGTTCCCATATATCATGCCTAGTAACATAGTAAGTTCTGGACTAGTTTGGTCAATCAATGGCATACAAAAAGATATGACCAAAACACCAGAGAGAGAGTGTTCAGCATTAGACTTTTTAGACATTGGCTCAGATCTCTGAAAAACTATTATGTTGCTATGGAAGAAAGAAAGAGAAAGAAGAAAGAAAGAGAGAAAGAGAGAGAAAGACAGAAAGGAAAAGAAAAAAGAAAAGAAAGAAAAAGAAGAAAGGAAAGGAAAGAAAGGAAAGGAAAGAAGGGAAGGAAGCATAATTGACTAAATTCATGTAAAATTCTGATAGATATGAACAACTCCTAGTAAATAATTAGACCTCCCTGGCCTCAGTCCTTCTTGTTGACCAAGTCTGAGCTGGACAGCCAGTCCAAACTGCCTTCTCCGTTTGTGTGCATGGCAGAAGCGTCCACTCGCAGCCCCGGGGGAATGAAGATTCATTACAGATCATTTGTGGATCCTTCAGATGAAATACAGGCAGGTTCCAGGGCTGTGCAGGGAGTGCAATTTACTGTAATAAAAAGTGAGACTATGCTACATGTGGACAATTTATAAGGAAACGTTAATATCAGCAGAAAAATGAAATGGAGCCTGCTCGCAGGCACGATCTGTTTAATAAGATCAACTTGGAGAAGTGAAGCCAGGCGGCGCTGATGGGTACTGGCCAATGGATACTTGGATTTTAATCAATGGTCTATAATTTCCCTGCCACCTGGAGGGCGCAGAAGTCAAATAAGCGCCCCCCCACCCCAAGTTCTCACTCTTACAGGCACTCAGGCTGTGTCCTGCTGGGAGGCAACAGAGCCTGGCTTTTCTATTTGATCTCGTCTCACAGAGGAGCAAGGCATTCAGGCCTTTGGCCACATGGATGCTGTCACACAACCCCTTTTGAGGACCTGGATGTACAGTGGAACAAATCACTTCTGAGATTATTTATGCCCACCCTGGTTTGGCGGGAGCAGCCGCCAGCCTCTGCAGTGTGCGCTGTGAACAATCTCATGACTCGGTCCCTGAGGGCAGGGGACACGGCCCTGGGGTGGCAGGTGGCTATACTGAGCCATTTCTCATACACTCTGCTATTCAGTTCCAGCTTCGAGCGATTTTCAAATACAAGCAAAGTCCAAAACTGATTAGAAATGTTTTTTCCTCCCTCCCACAGGAGGGAGAAGACATTCACATCCGTACTGGAGCTTGAGAAGCTGTTACCTGTATCCAAAGACCAACTGCAGGGACCACAGCATCAGATGCTGCTGAAGGAGGGTGTGGCACCATTTGGGTCGGGAGAGTCCCTCCCTCCCATTGCAGCTGTCAGTCTCAGAGCCCCTGACCCACAGCGAGGACATCCACTGGGAGAATAGCTACACTTCCCCAGTCGCTCAATTAAAGCATCAGCATTCAAGGTTAATGCCGTGACCCCTTCAAATCATGCTCAGGCAAGTCACTTCTGTACATGAATCTAATTCCTTCCCTCAACCCAAATCGTTTTTAAAAGATGGAAACATGTGAAATCTTTTTAAGGCAATAAAGTTGAAAGTAGCAATTCTTTACCAAGCTGATAAGAGCTGCTGAGTATAATTTGTATCCTTTTTTATGAACCTGACTTTTTGGAGAATGGAATGGAAAGAAAAATATCTGCTTTTTAGTTCTGGAGACACAAGCTTTGACTTCCTCATGATGCTAGGGAAGAGCTCCTAGCCCAGGAGTTGTCAGGAAACAAGTCTCTGGATTTGTGATGTGGGAAAACCAGGGAGGTGGCCAGTGTAGTGGGGGAGGGGAGGTAGAGGGGGTGACAGCTAGGGGCATAAATGGTTGCTTATCTCTCATCTCAGCCAGCTCAGCACTCAATTTGGGACTCTGGCTCCACAGAAAGTGACTGAGAGGCCATGGGGAGCTCTGAGGTCTTGGAGAGTAAGGAAGAGAGGATATTGCAAATTCAGCACTAAGAGAGTGTGGAGAGAAGGAATCTATTTTTAGCATCCACAGTGTAACTTGCTTCACAACCATTGAGATAGCCTCCTCCCCTCTCCAAGCACAGAGTCCCCATGCAGGTGGGTCCCAGATCTGGGAATGGCCAGGAGCTTAGTTTTTGCCCAAAGCTCTCGGGGACCTCACAGTAAGCCAGGAAACTATGTTTGGCCCTTATAGAAAGTAGAAACAAAATCAGAAATCAAAGATGCCTTCCTTTTAGTCCTCAGGGTATGGCCTACCTGCCCCACACTCACCCCATTGCCAGCAGGAAGTACCTGGAAAGTCCTCACCCACAGAATGACGTGGCTTGGAGAGAAACCTCTGTGATACAGGACTTCTAAGGAGACACCATGCAGAAGCCTGGAGTTGTGAGAGAGCGTTCGATTTGTGAGGACAGTGGTGGAACCACATCTTCACATCGTGTGAGTGAGGATTTGAATCTAAAGTTATTAGATGAGGCAAAAGTCAATTAGACAAAATTAGCCATAAAGATTTCTTAATTCATGGATATGAAATGGTACAGAAAACATCATTTGTATAAAGAACCCTGTATCTGTTCCCCTAACCTCTATCAATCACTATTTCTTTATCAATCACTGTTTCTCTACAGCTCTCAATTAGAGCTTCATTATCTTCCCTGAGTGTATTGACTAAATCATCACCCACTTGCCTAGCCCTGTTCTCTCAGGCCACTCCTCTCATTCAAATGCTCAGACCATTTTGGAAGCTCTTCCTGCCTTGCAAGTTAGGAGAGGAAGTGTGTGGGCAAGCTGACCATGTGAGAAGCCCTCGAGATCATGCACACACTCTCCCCAGCGGGTCCTGGCACACAAACTGTGTCAGGCTTCACGATGCCTACTGCCTGTTGAGGCAGATGTGGCATCATCTGGCCTGAGAACCAATGGGCTGTGACTTAAATGTGCATGTGATGCACCTTCACTGATGGTCACCCCATAGCCTAATACCCAAGGTAGGAGGATCAGTGGCATGAGGTGTGAGTTATTACCGGGAACACTGCCAGGTCCCAGGCAACAGGGCCTTCTGACAGGCAGCAGAGCCTAGCTTCCACCCTATAAACTGGAAGTTTCCAGATTGTGTTCCACAGAATGAGAAGGTCTTAGGAGTTGATTAAAAGTTTCTTGTAAAAAAAAAAAATCTGTGGGAAAGTTGGAGATTTACTGCATTTATATCTCCAACTTGAGAATGACAAGGCATACTAAACAGACAACTCCTCTTTTCACAGAAACTTGTCAAACTTGGCTGAACCCAGTGTTTATTTATCAAACGAATCTCCCCAGAATATTCGCTTTCTTTGCTTGAGAAACACATCAATATTTCACAGGACACTAAGGTTACAACCAGAACAGAGTCAGGTAAATGGAGCTGCAGCCTTAGGCACCCAGGGAAGGAAGTTAGGATGGAAGAGTGTGGTCAGATCTGGATTCCAGATAGGCCAGCCTGGCCATGTGGAGGTGAATTTCACAAGCAAGAGCATTTAAAAAATCTGTTCAAAAGTAGTTACAATCGTCCAGAAAAGCAGCAAAGAGAACCAAAGCAGGGTATGGGGCATTGGTCCAGGAAGAAAAGGGTGGAGCTTAAAGCATTTAGAAAGAAAACATTGACAGGATGGGGTCATGGGTTGAAAACTGAGTGAGGTACAGAGGAGAAGAAGGAATTTGACAAGACTTCCAGATGCAGCTGCATAAAGACAGACGCTGGATTGGCTCAATGAGGATGATTAATTCATCTGACTAAACTCCCTCAGGCAGAAGGAAGTTGGAGAGGCTAATCTTAACAGTTTGGGAGAAACCAGGTATGGTGGCTCACACCCGTGATCCAGCTGCTCTGGAGATGGAGGCGGAGGTTCTTTTAGGGCTGGGAGTTTGAGACCAGCCTGGGTAATATAGCAAGACTGCATCTCTAAAACACTTACATAAATACATAAAGTTTGGGAGAGATGAGTAATCACAGGCGCAGATAGGGACAGGGCAAGGGCTTCACTCAGGCAAAAGGGAAAGGTCTGCAAGGACAAGGCAGGTTACACAGCAGCAAGGCAGCCTGCAGAGTCCCCGTCTTCCAGTGAGGAAGCGGCACTGGCGGGCTTGGCCTGCAGACACCAAGTCACTCCAGCTGCAGAGGTGGTGACCCGTGAAGGCTGGGAGGCAGGCCGAAAGTGGCAGGAAGACAGGAACCTCACCTGAACCATGACTGCTTTGCTGCTACAGAGCCCCCACATTCCTGGGGACAGCACAGCTCATACCCAGCTGCCCCACTTTCAAGCCCTAGGGATGTATTTTTTAAATTAAGAGGTATTCATGTACACATACGCCTATATTCCCTGTACTGATTCAGGGGGTTTCTGGACCTCACTGGAAGTCTTCATCTTTATCCTTGTAAATGTCACGTTTTTGGAATCAGTTCACTCCTCTACACAAACCGTTCAGAACACTTTGGAACCTCTTGTTAGCTTCCAACATTACCCTCTTCATCTTAGGTCGTGAGCAAAGGTAAATTTTATCAGACTAGCACCCTGCTTGATCGACCAGGGAAATACATGTGAAGAGGACTCTGAACCTAGTTCTTGCTTTTCCTCTTTTGCTTTTAAACTCCCTGGGTTTCATTTTTTTTTTTTTTCATTTTTTTTTTCCATCTGAAAAGTCTGGGAGATAGTGAGACCCAAGCATCAGTCTTGTCTAAATCTATTCTAAAATGCTATGGGGGCAAGTTCCCAATAGTTCAAGGAATCCAGTGGTTTGGGAGAAAAGGAAAGGGTGTCCCACATGAGGTTATGAGAAACAGTTGTAGGATTTTGTCTACCTCATATCAGAGAGTCTTTGATGTGCAGAGATGCCCATTGTGTGCCAAGGCCAGCAAAGGACCTAGGCTTAGCACAGAGGATCCCTTTGAATCCTGAGATACTGACTCAAAGATTTAACTCACTTCCCGCAAGAACAGCAGTGTTGGGGTCCAATGATGGTACCTTATCCAGACTGACGCAGGGTAACCTCGGCCACCTCTGTTCCATCCAGCCTCCCATGGCTTTCTGGGCCTAGTTCTCCAGCATTCAGCCCACCCCTGAGTTGCTCAGTGTCATTTGAATAAATTACTTTTATTTCTTATTAACTCCATTCCAAAACTTTATACAAACAATAGGGAAAATAATATTTATTTTTAAAATGTGAATATCAAATACTGGTAAGAGCCATATGCTGGATAACAGTATAATCAAATGTTTTAAAAGGGAGAATAAACTGAGTAATTTCAAAGCACAATGTGACAATCACAGACAATAGTTTCTAAGCCTGTTATTCTATACTAAATCATAATTTTTAAAAGGCAGAATTAAAAGCCTTCTATGGACAAATGGCAGTCCCTGGTCCTAATGCCACTCCCAGTCCTGCTCCCCAGAGGCAAACACTTGTAACTCTTTCATCTGTTTCTTAGGGATTTACTTCTATATTTCATATTTAATCATGTTCATACTGCTATACCTGGTTGATCAACTTTAGCACTATTATCTTCCTGATATTGTAGAGAGGACTTAAATCTCTCAGTCCTCTCATCCTTTCACTTCCCTTCCCAATATTTCCAATCTAACTGTTTCACAATTTGTAAATTAAATCAATCAACTGTATTGACTCCATTATGATTATGATACTGTTCACTACTAAGCCAAACAGTAGACTGTGATTGTATTATTTCCTTGCTTATACAACTTTTACTTTGTTGCATTAACAATTGCTCTAACTTGTAGTTATTTATAACTACAAATTTTTATACTTATTTATATTTATAGTTATTTATTTGCAGTTATATATTATACCTATAATATATTTTTCCAATCGCTCAACCCAACAAAATAAGCTTTCCATTTCCTTAAGCCCTGGAGACAGCCCATCTCAGCTCTCCCTCTTCTGTTGTGTGGGCCAATTGGTCTCCAGCTGCCTAAGCAGGGGCTGTCATGAGACTTCCTTTCTTCTCTGCTAGTTAGATTCTCTGTACCTTTCTGCTCTGCTAGTCAGATTCTCTGTACCTAGTTGGATTCTCTGTACCTGCTCTGTGCTTACTTTTATCTTTTTTTTTGGTGTTTTGACTTTATTTTTTTCTGAAGCCCATTCTACCACAGTAACTTTTTAAGCAAAGATTCATAGGATGTAAGTTTTTGAGTCTTTGCATTTATGAATTTTTTTAACTTTGCTATCATATTGATTGATAGCTTCACTTAGTACAGAATATGTTAATATTAATTCTTCCTCAGAAATAGCACCTCTCCAGTATCTTCTAGTATGGATGTTACTTTTTTTTTATTTTCTTTTTTTAGACAGAGTGTCACTCTGTCACCTAGGCTGGAGTGCAGTGGTGCGATCATGACTCACTTCAGCCTCAACCTCCCAGGCTCAAGCAATCTCCCATCTCAGTCTCCCAGGTAGCTGAGATTATAGGTGTACAACACTATGCTGGCCTAATTTTTGCATTTTTTGTAAAGACTGTGTTTTGCCATGTTGCCCGGGCTGGTCTCAAACCCCTGACCTCATGCAATCTGCCGGCCTTAGGCTCCCAAAGTGCTGGGACTATAGGCATGAGCTACTGTGGCTGGTGTTATTCTTAAGCATCCTAATGCCATTTTAATTCTTGTACTTTTCATGCCACCTGCCCTCCTTCCCTCCCCTCCTCCCACTTTTCCTCCTCCTTCCTTCTCCCCCTGCACTACCTCTCTACCTGGTACCTTGGTGTGGGTATTCTTTTCCTCTACTTTGACTAAGAGCTACATGGTTGGGAGGACTTTTTAATCTGGAGACACATGTCCTTTAACTCTGAAATATTTTCTTACTTACCTCTCTGATATTTGCCTTTTCTCTATTTTTTATGTTCTCTCTCTAGAATTTCTACTAGAATATCAAACTTTCTAAATTGAGCCATGCATTTTTATCAGCTTTTCTCTCTCATTATATACCTCTTTGCCTTTCTGCTTTACTTCAATTGGACTTTTACATTTTCAGTCATCATGTTTATCTTCAATTGCCGCTTTGTGCTCTCTGTTCTGTTTCATAGCATCCTGTTCATGTCTTCAGGGTGTAATATTTTTAATCTCTTTAAGACTATAAATAATAGAGTTTTTGAAGTTTTCTCTTTTTCCTCACATTATTTAGTTTGTCCTGGATCCCTTTGGTATCCCTTTATTTTGTACGCTCTGTTTCATATAAAAGACATTCCTCAAATGTGTAATGATCCTCAATTGTCCTTTTATGTTTAATGTGAAGCATTAAGAAGCTCATTGAAGGGTGTGGGTGTGGCTTGTGGATAGGGGACTTCCTGGCCTCTGAAGTGGAACACACCGCAACTCCACAATGTCAGCATTTGGAGGTATTTTCTCCAGAGTCCTTCAGTTTCTTCAGAAAAGACTCCTCCAATATCCTGCCTGAAGAGAGCACTCCAGTTGCTGGCATTCTAGGAGCAGGTCAGAAGAAGGAGCCAAAGGTCCTACTATCCAACACGTCAATCTCTGCTTCATTTTTCCTTGTTTGTGCCACCTGCCTAACCTCAACTTTCTGGAGTTTCTGAGTGCTGAGGCTCTCAGAGGCTCGCAGGCAGAACCAGGCTCACCCCCCAATGCATCTTTATTATCAAGCACTAACAATGTAACATCCTTGCATCTGCTAAATCAGTTACCCTTCTTCCATCCACTTTTTAAAAAATTGAGACAGGGTCTCCCTCTATCACCCAGACTGAGTGCAATGGCACAATCCTGGCTCACCGCAGCCTTGATCTACTGGGTTCAAGTGATCCTCCCACCTCAGCCTCCTGAGTAGCTGTTACTACAGGTACCTGCTACCAAGCCTGGTTAATTTTCTTTTTAATTTTTTGTAAAGATGGGGTCTCACAGTGTTGCCCAGGCTGATCTCCAACTTCTGGACTCAACGATGTTCCTGCCTCAACCTCTCAAACTGCTGGTATGAGCCACCATGCCCGGACATCCATCTACTTTCTATTTTCCAAAATCTGGCCCCAAACACTCATCCACTGTCGTCTCCTCTTATGAACTCTTTGATCTTGTAGATTTATAATATTTTAACCTTTACCATCATTTCAGAATCATTTAGGGGAGAGCAGGGATAAACATGGGCAACCAATCAGACTTGTCAAATCAATTAGAAATCAATAAATCCAAAGTCCATCAGAACTCAATATTAATTCCCCCTTTTCTTAAGCAAACTAGAGAAGGTTTCTGTTGTTGATGACTAAAAATATTGACTGATACAAGGTGGCTGGCAGGGGGCACAGCAGGGATGAGCATGGCTTGTGCAGGGGCTGATAGAAGAAGGAAAATTGGCAGCAAAACTAAATATAAGGAATATCGATTTTCTGCACCAAGCCTGGAAAACTAGCTGAGAACTCAAACTCCAAAACTTCTTATATAGAACTTGCTATGGTTTGAATGTATCCTCCAAAAAGCATGTGTTAGAAACCTAATTCCCAATGCAATAGAGTTGAGAGTGGGGTCTAATAGAAGGTGTTTGTGTCATGGGGCACCATCACGTATAGATTAATGTCAGCATTGCCAGAGTGGTTTCCCTATAAAAGGGTGAGTTTGACTCCCTCCTGCCTTCCTGCTTGCTTTCTTAGCCTCTCTTGCCCTCTTGCTGTCCGACATAAGCTGGCACAGCACAAAGGCCCTTGCCAATAATGCAGGCTCCTTGACTTTGGATTTCCCAGCCTCCAGGACTATAAGAAATAAATCTCTGTACAAAAAAAAAAAAAAAAAAAAAAAAAAACACTTCTATTTTCAATTCAGGGGTATATACAGGTATATACACAGCTTGTTATATAGGTAAATTGCATGTTTTGAGGGATAGGTATACAGATTATTTCATCACCCAGGTAATAAGCATAGTACTCAACAGGTAGTTTTTTCAGTATACTACCTAATCTTCGGTATTCCATGATAGCAGCACAAAATGGACTAAGACATGACTTATTTTCACATGCTTTGGAAAGGTGGACCTTCTGGCCAGACTTTGGGATAAGAGAAGGAATTCTTTGCTCCAATCCCCAGGTCCTGGAGGCTGTTTGGGGCTGTCTGTTCTTTGGAATCAAGCAGTGGAACAGACACAACATCATAGAGAATTCTCAATCAAGCCTATACATCCATTTTGGGCTCAGGCTCCATTTATCATTTTTAGAGGGGAAGGATGTCAGATGCTTATCCTACAACTTCATTCCACAGCCCATTTAAATGAACATACATCAGGCAACCCAAGGAAAGAAGGGATGCGGATCCATCAGTAACCTCAGGATTGTCATTATATCAACAGGATGTGCATGAGGGCTGGAGATTTATAATAGTCTGTTCAAAGAAATAGTTCAAACATACTGGCTCACTTTGATCAACACATCTTTCTAGAAGGATGAATGATTTAAAAATGTACAGAACAGGAAATCTGAGCTCCTTCAACATAAATATAGGCTGAGAGTTTCCTAGGTATCCTGTCCTCCGTGAGGGTGAATTTGGGGGCAACAAGGGAAGCCACCGATACTGTCTCTTTCCTCAATCCGACAGGGCTCCATTGAGGGGTTATGTAGGGAGGAACAGACAGTGCATACAGTCTATGGATAGGTAGCCTGTCTGGAGGGACCTCTGATGGGAGAAGTGAGAGCAAGCTGGAATAGTAGGAATGGCATCATGGAGGTACTGGGCTGAAAGGGTGAGAAGGTTTGGATAGACTTAAAGGAAGAAGTAGGTCATTGAAATCCTGTGAAGGCAAGAAAGAGGAAAACATCTCCTTGCCCTCAAAAATAACATAAGTATAGAGACAACCTACTCTGAGTCCAATGTGCCCATAGTATGCCCCAAAATATGGACTGGAAGAACACTAAGCTGCAGAGATTGGACACACACACACACACACACACACACACACACACACACAGCAAAGATAAATAGCTCCCCAAAATGACACACCTCCAGGCCAGCTGTGGCTTGAAGCCAGAGTCTGGGCTATATTCTAAGAGTCTATATTCACTTTTAGAGCTCTGGGACAAAAATCATATGTTGTTCTCAACAAAACCACTTTACCTATCCCTTTTTGTACAAATATAATGAAAAGTACCTAATTTGTCTTCTTTCCTAATCCTTTTTTTTTTTTTTTTTTTTTGTAAAATACCTATGTATTTTACAGCAGAAAATGCAGTTAGTATGAAAAGGGCAAGGAGAGGCCACAAGCAGACAGAACACCAGTCACTCTGGCTGGGGCCACTGCCAGGCCTAGCCTGAGTGCCAGGCAGCTCCAGGCGGGAGGAGGTGAGTAGGGAGCTCCTGTATCTTCAGGGGCAGGTTAGTGAGCACTGATCCCTACCCACAGGTAAGTCCTGTAGACTTGGTTGGGATAAAGTCACCTCAGTACTTTAAGGCCTCCAGAGCTTTTCTGGTTATTTTCACAAGGATGAATTCTAAAGAAAGTTTATGTCCTGGAGAAAAAGGCCAGGTATAGACTTCGTAGAAGCAAGCTTCACAAAGTCAAGAGCAAAAGCATCTAATATTGATAACATGCTGACCATGATGGGTTCTGAACAGCTCTGTATAGATCACTTTCTGGAATCCTTACAGTAGCCAGTCCATCAGAGGTACTACTGTCTCGATTATTAAAGATGAGACAGCTGATGCTGGAGATGTTTCATTACTTACCCAAGATCACACAGAAAATAAGAGGCTGCACCAGAAGAGGACCCCAAGTCTCCTGGTGGCCAAAGACTCCTCAATTGCCTCCCAAGAGAAACTGAGGCAAGGTGAGAGGTCACCTGAAGAAGGTAGAAACCCTGAGAGATGGAGTTCTGACCTAGAGATTACAAATATCCTCCCACAAACCCACCCCAGTGTGGCTGGACAGGGAGCTCTGAGAAGGCTGGATAAGGTGGCCCAACCTCTGGACAGAGGCAGCCCAGAGGGCCAGTATGCACACAGAGTGTCAGCCTGGCCCCCCACATGCCTGAGAGCTGGGACACGGCAGCTGCTTTCGAGTGAACGACAAGCGTCTGTGTGCCAGGCCCAGTCAGGACCACAGCTCAGCCCCTCTGTACATTCACCCTGGCAAAAGAGCCATGGGGACATCAAAACACCAATCATCATAGCCAATTGCATAGCAATTTCTATGTGCCAGGCACTGTTTTAAGTATGCTTCATATGCCAATTCCCTTAATCCCCCTAGCAACTCTACGAGGGGGGTACTGGTGTTAGTTCCATATTTCAGATGAGTAAACAAAGGCACAGAGCAATTCTTTCATTTGTCCAAGGTAGCAGAGCTAGATAGTGGTAGAGGCCTAAATTTTAACCTGGCAATCTGGTGCCAAAACAAAGACTCTAACCTCTCTGCACACTACCTTGCTTTTACCAAGAACTACTCTAGTTTTGGCATGCCTAATAAATATTTATGAGGACCTACTATGTGCCAGGGCCAGTGTATGCGCTGGGAATATAAACATAACTGAGATCATGCCTACCTTTCAGGGTCCATCATCTGCAACAAAGATACATACACAGGTATAATGAGGTGGGGGTTCTATGGAGGGGTGGGGTGCACAGGATATTATGGGACCACATAGTAGGATATCTAACTCGACTTCAGGGAGTCAGGGAAGGTTTCTTGGAGCAGATGATGCTGGAACTACATCTTAAAAATTAAATGGAAGTTAGCCAGAAAGACAGCCTAAGAAACACCAAATTTTAATTCTTCTAAAGCTCTTAAGCTCTGCCTGCTGCCAAGTCAAATCCCTAGGAAGCTCTAAGCCTGGATGATATCATTTCAGCTCTCCATGGAAAAATTCACACTGAACTAGAATATCACAATGTTTATGCCTTTGGCTTCCAGCCAGAGCCGATACAAGAGGCAGCCATATGAATCGCATTTGCATTGTTTGTAAAACTGCAAGCAAAGACACTATCCATTATGTTGTTCTATGTCCTTTATCTAGAAACTCATGTGATAAATGCCTCCTAAAAAAGCACCAAACTGGAAAAAAAAAAAAAAGATAAAAAATAGAAGCCTCACTCCCAGTGAACTGGTATTCTTCTTCCTTGTAGTAAGCACTGAGGGCCATGCTTTCTAACCAGTTCTGTTTGTTGCCTTGCCTACCAGGAAGCTCAGAGAAGAGGACAATGTTAAGAACTTCCCTTAGCCTATGATTTTTGGCATAAGGATCCCTTTGCCCTTGTTTGCTTGCCTCTATCTTGAGAGAAAAAGTGGACATTCAATATTTTATTGAATTATTTTGATGTTCAGTTAAAAAGTATTTGGCTGAGGAACAGTGAGTTTTTCAAATGACATTAATAAAATCTCTTCTGACACTCAGTTTAAAGATCGGTTTAATAAGTTAATTTTAATTCACATTTGTTTTTCAACTCAATAGAATTGGATTTTATAAATTAAAAAGATGTTTTGGTTTCCGAGCTGTGGCCATTACCCAATTTTACTGATGTGAAGCAAGCCCAGACCTGGAGAGCAGCTTCTGGAGGCACCACCAGCTCATATCCTGGTTTGTTCCACTCAAATCCTCACCCAGGCTGTTTTCTCTTACAAGAGACCAGTGGTTTTCAACCCTGCATATCTGATTCACCTGAGCAGCTTTAGAAAATCCTAGTATTCTGGCCCCTTCCCAGCCATTCTGGCTTAATTAGTGTGGGGTATGGCCTGGAGAAGCATTAGTACTTCTAAAGAGCAAAGATGCTAAAGATAAAGATGGCCTACGCAACAAGATGTGAAAACTGCCCAGTCTAACACATGAAACACACATGCAGGAGGTCAAAATGTAGAGCAGCCTGGGCCCATTTGCAGCAAGGGCAAAAGGTAGCACCTTCTGACTGGCCCCTGTGGGCATCAGAAAACCAAAACTAGTATTCAAAATACCCACCTGTGTTCACCAGAAAAGGACCATTTCTCTCTGTATCCAGCCAAGTAGCTGTGGTGAAGGTACTACCCGCCCACCCCGTCTCATCTCGATCTTATATTCTGCTTGGGTTTACCTTGTGGTTAACCTGAGCCCATTGCTCTTGAGTGTCTCCCCTCTTCAACTGTAAGATCCTAGATGATAGGAGTTGAGTTTAATTCATTTTTGTAACCCCAATGCCTAACCTCACAGCTTTCAGCCAGGGACAATTTTACCTCCACCACCCTCCTCCCACTGGAACAGGTGGGTCATCTCTCAGGCTGCCTGGTGCCTGATCTGCAGGGCAGCCTCTCTGCCAGCCCACCTGGACTACCTCCAGGGGACCCCTGATTCCTCCAACTTGAGTTCAACAAGGAAGTCAAGGTCAAGTGTATGCTTCCTTGCCTCAGTAGGTCTTACTGGGCCCCATGATGCAACAGAGATTGCCTTCTTATTAGCTCATAGACAGGATACAACCTGTATTAGCTCTCTACTGATGCTGCCATAAATAACCACAAGTTTAGTGACTAAACACACAAAGTTTAGTGATTTAGCACAAACCTACAAAGTTTTGTAGACTAGAAGTCTCACTAAGCTAAAATCAAGGTGTTGGCAGAACTGCATTCTTTTCTAGAGAATTTAGGATAGAGTGCGTTTCTTTGCCCTTTCCAACTTCTAGAAGCCACTCTCATTCCTTGGCCCCTTCCTCCATCTTCACAACCAGCAGCAACACATGTCTCTGGACCTTTCTTGGGGAGTCATGTGTTCCTCTGCCTCTTTGTCTCACTCTTACATTTTCACAGTCACTTGTGATTCCACTGGGTCCACCTGGATAACCCAAATAAGCTCCCTGTTTAAGGTCAGCTGATTAGCAACAGTAATTCCATCTACAACCTTAATTTTCTTTCATCCTGTAACATAACATATTTGTAGGTTCCAAGAGTTAAGACAGAGAGACAGGCTGGGTGTGGTGGTTCATCTCTGTAATCCCAGAGCTTTGGAAGGCCAAGGTGGGAGAATCACCTGAGGTCAGGAGTTTGAGACCAGCCTAACCAACATGGTGAAACCCTGGTCTCTACTAAAATTACAAAAATTAGCTGGATGTGGTGGCACACGCCTGTAATCCCGGCTCCTTGGGAGGCTGAGGCAGGAGAATAGCTTGAACCCAGGAGGTGGAGGTTGCAGTGAGCTGAGATCACGCCACTGCACTGCAGGCTGGGTGACAGAATGAGACTCCCTCTTAAAAAAAAAAAAAAAAGAAAGAAAGAAAGAAAAGAAAAAGAAAAAGAAAAAGACAGAGACAGCTGTGGGCAAGGGGCATTGTTCTGGCCTGCCACAACTCTTAGATGCAGTAGCAAGCTGTCAGAGGAATTGTCATAGTAGTTTCTTAATTGAATTTGAATGCCTTTTGATGGGACATGCCTCTCCAGTTTGTCCGGTCCCTGAGACTCTCTATTGTCTTTTCCAACCCTCTGCTCTTATTCACATTCTCTGCCTGGCGCACAGAGGCATCTGAGTTTCTAACCCATGCGTAAACTTCAAAGGAGGGCCCATCTCACTTGGCGTCAGCTCTGCACTTAGGATGCCAAGCTCAGAGGAGTGATCCTGTATGCAGACCCCTAGAGCTGCTGGCAGCCCTCTCCAAAGCTATTGGGGTGAATAACAAACGCAGATTCCAGGGTACACACATTGATGTGACTTCTGAAAAAGAAATTGGAGAAACATCCATTTCTATCAATATCTGGGTGACTTAGAGCTCTGGATATATATCTATAGAATGATTTATCTGAATTTTATAGACCCTAGATTTCTCCCAGCCAAACCCCAGTTACTGCTTCCACAATAACTCATCCAGTGGATCACTTTAAATTTAAGGGGTGCAGGGAGAACTTTGACTGCCTGCGCTGTTTAAATCTTGTCCTCTGTGGAGGTTCTGTTCAACTTCTGGATGGTCTGGACAAAAGCATTGTTGACCCATGGGGACAACTGTGTCCAGTAGCATGGGAAACACAAAGAGGCAGAGGCAGAGCCTGGCTGGAGGAAGCATCAGCCAGAACCATGGAGAGGAGAAGAGACTGAGGCAGGGGCTCAGGTGCCGAAGCAACTGCTCAAGCTCCAAGAGCTTCCTCAGAAGGGTTGCTATAAACCAAGACTGACTACCAACGTAAGAACTGTTCTGCTTGGGGAAGGCCGGATCAGCAGGTGGGAAGAGTGGAGAAGAATTGTATGTATTAAGGACCCACATATGTCAGGTACTTTACAACAACCCGTGATGTGTATTCATTTATTCTTCCCACTTTAGGAGGGTTGGTCTTCATAATCAGGAAGATATTGGTTCAAATCCCGGCTGCACTATATGCCAGCTGGGTGTCACTGGGTAAGTTATTTAACCTTTCCGACCCTCATTTTATCATCTGTATTTAGAAATTATACTCTATACCTCACAGAGCCTGAACCTTTTAAAGTGCGTTTTCAAAGAATATTTAATAGCATGGGGAAATGTTCATTAACAGCATTAAAAGAAAAAAGTAGAGGATGACACACAAAAACCATATAACGTTGATTCTGTAAAAAGAATATATACATGTTGGATATATGCATATCTATATGCTGTGAATATATATGCATGCATAGATGAAAGAAAATAAATAAAAGTATTAACAATGGTTATATCTACATGGTGGGAATTCAGACAATTTAATTTTTAAATGTACTTTTTATATTTTCCAAATTGCCTACAATGAACATGACATACTTTGAAATATTTTTCTAGATTTGCATTTTTATTGCAAAAGTGATCCATGTTCAGTGTAGGAAATTAAACTTTGTTACCACTGGGAACAGCTTGTTATGAATTCTTCCAGATGTTTTTCTGTGCCTATCTAAATATATATGTACAGGGCATGAATTTCACAGGCCACAAATTCAGGAGGTGTGCAAAACAGGGCATCTTTAGTTTTCTGTGACTGAATGTTATTTCAATGTTATTTCAATCCCAAGACCCATTCCACTTAGTGGCAGAAAAGTAATTTTAAGCAATGGAAAGTGAGATCAGGCAAATATGAATGCTCCCAGCCAAATAAGGGTTTTCCCTGTGGCTTTAAATCCCTCCTGTCTCCTACTTCTCCCTGGAATTACATCTTCATCTTAGGGAGCTGACATGGTGTTGAAGTATGCAGTGGGGCACAGGAGGGGGCATCTTTCCATGTTAGCTTGAGCCTAGATGTACTTTTCTCCTGCCCTCGGTCTTCAGGATTTATCCCAACTAAAGGACTCTTAGATATCCAAGTTTCTCAAATGTGCTGATCAACCCATGCTGAACACACTGGGGCACCCCTTTCTCAGCTGTGAGGCTTTTCTGGTCCAACAGACTTGGGTCCTTAGTTTCTCAAAGCCCTCCTCAAGAGGAGACATGGAAAGCTTCCAGATGCTACCCCATGCTTCCCTGGAAGGGGCACTCACAGGCTTTCTCTGTCTAGACTTGCCTCCCACTCCCACCCTGCCAATTTCTAATCTTCTGATGCTACCTCTACCTGACTCAGAGGATGCTTTTGAGGGTTTCCACCTCCACAGAGTTCAGAGGGGTCTCTGACTTTTATGTGTCCAACTATCTGGGGCCTGTGATCCAGACCTTCCTTCCTCACCCTAGGGGGGCCTCAAAGACACAGATCCCTTCATAGATACCCATCCAAAACTTAAATGAGAACACTCAGAGTCTCCAGCCAGCTTTCTCTCCTTCCTGCAGCTACTGTAATCTTTCTCTTTTGCGTGGACCTGGGAGATGGTGAGCCTCAGTGTTTGCGTTCATGGTTTAAGACATGAACCTGATGCCGGGGTCCTTTCTCTCTGCCTTGGATGGAGACTAAACAAGCCTTCTCCTCAAATCAGTGTCTCTATTGTAGATTATAAAAGTCTATTTTGAAATTCCAAAGCTGAAATTAACTTTTGTTCTATGGTCCTATGTGTTGCCTGAAGACTGGGAGAGGAAAGGAAGTGAGGCATAGAAAGACAAGAAAAAAGCAGCTGTTCATATACAAAAATATTAAATACTATATGTGTCTTTGGTTGTGTGAAATAAAGATGCATAGCTTAGTAACAGTATGACAGTGGAAGCATATCATACACACTTTCTACAATATTCTTATCATCACCGAGCAATATGCCTTTGAGTTGGGCTAGTAAATTCTTTGCAATAGTTGAACAATATTATATTAATCCATTTCGATATCTAAGCATTTGTTTCAAAAATAGAGTTGCTTACAATTTTTTTTTACTATTTAATGCTTCAGTGAACATTCTTGTGCGTATCTTTTGCTCACTTGATTAACTATTTCTGGCAGATAAATTCCTAGAGAGAAAATTGTTACGTCAAAGGACATTGCCAATGGTCCCCCACCAAAAAATTATATATGGTAACTTTACAGAAATAACAATTGTGAGGGAAAATGATTATTTAATAAGGAAATGTAATAAAGAATGCTGAAATAAATCAAAGATACATAAAATGTGTGCCATATTCTTTAAAACTATATGCCAAACAGATTAAAGCTCTAATGGAAATAATAAAGTATCTATACTGGGAGGGAAAAAATACGAGAAACATAAGTATTACCTCATTGTGGAACTATGAAGGATTTCTTAAGCCAGATCATTTTTAATATAGTGAAAAATACCATAAAGCCAAAAGATAAATGAAAGATTAGAGAAAATATTTGCAATGTACAGTCTCTTGCTATCCTCAGGGACTGAATTTACCCCCATCTATACCAAAATCCAGGCATACTGAAAATCACAGCTGGCCCCATGGAGCCTACCTATCTGAAAAGTTCAACCATGTAGTTCAAACTCATGCTGTTCAAGGGTCTACTGTACATGCCAAGCAACTGGTTAATATCAGTAAATAAAGAACTCCTTTAGTATTAATAAGAAAATAAAGGAGGATGGGGCAAAGGATTGCAAGAGCAATGCAGAGAAAAAGAAATTGAAAAGGCTAATGTGATAGATTGCAAACAATGGCCACTCAATTCTCCCTCCCATCAGGAGCGATGTCTACTTCTCCAAGCCCGGAGTCTGGATTGGCTGTGTGACTTGCTTTGGCCAATGGGAAATGAACAAATATAACCTGAAGAGAGACTTGAAAAGTTCTCAGCACTGGAACTTGCTGCTCTGAGGAACCCTGACACAGTAGCTTGTGAAGAGGCTCACGCTAGCCTGGTGGATTATGAGACACACATGGCCCACTCGCCTCCACTGTCCTAGCCAATAGCCAGTCAACTGGCAACCATCAGGCCACCTAACTGATCAGTGGCTGACCATAGATCTGCGAGAGAGCTGAGCCAAGACCAGTAGCAGAACTTCCCAGTTGAGCCCAGCCCAAACTGGTGGGCCACAGAATTGTGAGCTAAAATAAATTGTTGTTGCTTTAGGCCACTAAGGTTTGGAGTGATTTGTTATGCAGCAAAAGCAAATTAAAATAGCTAATAAACAAATAAAAATGTACTCAAGCTCACAAGGAGCAAATTTAAGCACAGTATTATTTTTAACCCCTCAAGTTGACAAAAATGAAGACAAATGATAATTTCAGTTGAGGCAAGGATGGAAATAAATAATATTTCTATTCATTGCTGAGGCAAATTGCTATAAACATATCTGAAAAGTAATGCAACAATAGCTGTTAAAACTGAAAATGCATATAGCCTTTGATCCTAGAGCTTGACTTTGAGAAATTTATCTTACAGCAGTAAAAAATGTATAAGGATATCTGTTGGAATATTGCCTGTATGTTGGAAGGAGGAATCATCAAAGAAAGAAAGAAAAAGAAAGGAAAGGAGGGAAGTAGTGAGTAAGGAAAGAATAGAAGAGAAAACCTGGGCAAACATGTATATCTCTCAATAGGAAAATGCTTAGTAAAATGTAGCATGTGCATACTATAGGTCACTAGATAAATACTAAAGGAGCAAATTTACTAATTTATAAAGATGAATTTGATTTACTGTTGAGTTTTTTTAAAGCAAGTTACAATATAATAGATATAGTACAATTCCATTTTTTCTAAAACAAAAATGATGATATAGGTATATGTGTTTTTGCAGACTATTGTAATATTGACGTTTTCATTTTACTAATTTCTTTTATGCAGTGGCCCTGCTAAAGACATGGAAATAGTGGATACCCCAGCATACTATAGAAATAAAGGTTAACTCATGGCTTTGAGTTTCAAATGCTGAGTGAGGTCCTCATCCAAATTAAGACTGCAAAGCATCCTAACCGTAAACACCTCTCAGTAAAACCTTTGAAGCAGGTGCTCCATTATATGTATACTTAGGTACTTAAAAATTATGCACATGAAGCACTATACATTATAAAACACATTAGAAAATATAAATATTAAAAGGAGATCCAAAAGAATAAATAAATGATTTTAATAAGTTACATAGGATTAATAGTACAAAATCTTTTTGGTTTTATTAAAAACATATATGCTCCATTATAAACAATTTCAAGCCCAGCAATGTAATTGAAAATGCTTTAATTTGTTTTTTAAAAATATTGATTTAATCCTTTGTGATACAATAATTCAAAGCCTGCTTCCAGTTTCCGTTTATTTCAATACTTGATTTTAATGGGTATTGTAGCTGAAAGAGGTATCTCTCAGAGTTCCATATGCACAAACTAAAGAAGTTCTTTGGGGTATTACTTTCTCAATCTTAGCCACCAAAGAATTTGTCATAAAGTTGACTAATACATTTCCATCTTCCCGGATACTTCAAACACACTGAAATTACATGTATTTAGGAAATCATTTCAAAGCACATTGAAAACCTTCACTCCAGAAGGTTCTTATACATGGGCTAGAAAATTCTGTTTCCCAAGTTTAAAGGATGTTAACATTTTCATAGTTGTCCTAAGTACTTTCAAAACATCCTGAGATGCTTCACTGTGGAAGATTTTTATATATGGATTAGAAAATGTTTTATATATGGATTAGATTTTTATATATGGATTAGAAAATTCTGTTTCCAATATTTGTTTTCTAATAAGATATAAAGGCTTTAAATTATTATTTATGAGTGATACATACGGTTTTCAGCAAAAACAACAAAAAATACTGGAAATATTTCCAACCATTCATTGTCAAAATGCTCTCTCAAAGCAAGAATTTCTTTCAAAAAGCAAGTACTGTCTTATGCATTGCTAAAACATTGAAGGGACATATAAAATATGTTTAATTTTAAAAACAGTATCTACCAGGTAGCATTCAATTGATATTATCTCATTATTACAAAAACGGTCAGCAATCCTGAAAGTTTGTCTTTTTATGAGAGAAAAATATCTTAGCATCAAGTCCCAGCCTTTTAAGCACTTTGCCAAAAGATCACTGGTGAAGCTCTGGGTAGTACAAAAGATTTCAAAATCTTCTCCCCATTTCATTACAAGGTACTATAAAGAGTCTGCCATTGAAAGGTCTTGGTTTTTAAAAAGCAATCAGCTAATGGTATCTCATGGCAGATTAAATGGGTTGTGCTGAATGCCCTTAGAAGATAAACATCCAGGGGAGGTCACTGCTCCAAATCCTGTTCAGTGTCTACTCCATTCGACCCAAGTGCCAACGCATGTCAAATATCTGAAAGCTTCACTCCTTTGCTTTTTGACTTAAAAATTAGAAAAAGAAGTTCTAATATTTTGCTTTGACACCCCAGGGAATCAACTGTGTAACCCACTTTGAAAATCACTGCTCTAAATAATTTATTTGGGAAAATACTTTTGATGCCATGAAGAGAGAAAAATGCTCAGGCAAGAAGAGACAACATGAGAGACTTGAGTCAGCTTGGAAAAGGATGCTGTCCTGGCTCCCAGGGCCCTGTCCCACAGCCAAGGCCAGCCCTGGGGAAGGGGTGTTGGGGGAGAATCCAGGTCAGTCTTGGACAGCTCTGAGAAACTCTCTTCTGTTTCATTTGGCACTATGATGCCAACAAGCCCGGTGTTCTCAGGCATCCAGGAAGGTAGACATGAGGGGCCTCCCAGAACCCCACCCACACTCCCCAGTGTAGCCTGTGAAGCTGCCTCCTGACCTGAGAGTCGTTGACAGGACGATAGCAGGTGACAATGAGAAAAACACAGTCATAAGTTCCAGTGGCTCATATGCAGAACTGTGGATGACTTGGCAAACACAGCAAGAGAGATGACAGCAAATCCAGAAGGAACAGTGTATGGCTCAGAAGAGGCAGGACAGTAATGACACTGGACCAGAGCAGTCCCCACCAGCACCACCCACCTGCATCATTATTCTCACTGCCAAATTTGAGAGGCTCCTCTGGGAGAAGAGGATGCTGCATGGCCATGGCTGCGTTCTCTGCCCCCACACGGAAGGGGAAGTGCAAGATGAAAATTAAGTTCAGCTGTAGAAGTAAAAGGCTGTGTTTTTTCCACTTCTGAATTTGTAGTTTGAGATAAATACCCACTGCATGCATTGGTACCTTGTTAACCACACAGAGCTGTGCAAGGATACATTCCAAGCTGTGAACAGGGAGCCTGGGACTGGAGGTGGTATGGGGTGGGTAGAATACTGATTTACACATCTTTGAACCATTTTTCTTGTTATAGAAATGGCCATTGATAACTTTCATAACCCGGATAAAATATAATTTAAAAATATATATGTAGAGCATGTATCGGCAAGGTGGCCAGTTTTGGGAATGAAGCTATGGCTACAGATTCCCCTAGAAGACCCAGTCATTGTCCCAGGGGCACTGTGGTCACCACAGACCCACAAGTGCATGTCCTCCTTCGACATGCACTTGTGGGTCTGTGGTGACATGCACTTGTGGGTCTGTGACTTTGCAGGACACTGTGCCAGAGAAAGGCACACAAGAAGCAGCAACCTGGATGCTTCCATCAACTTCACAGAATTTTCTAAAAAATGCTTAGTAAAGAAGACCACCAAATCTGCAGAGAAGAGAGGACGCTGAAGACATGGCAAAAGCATAAAGCCTCGTTATGAAAGCCTTATTTCCTTCTGAAGGGGAAAGAAAGAGGGTCAGGAGTCCTAATACACTCAATAGCCTCCTTCGACCTTGTTCTTATTTTGTTCTGTCTATCCCCAGAAATCAAAGGAGAGCATCTTGGAGATGCTGCAAAAGAATTGGGAGAACATTGAATAACACTGCAGGTGATAAGCAACCTGACAATCAGCCTACCAAGCTAAGAAAAATTTTGAAAATGGTATTGCTTTGCTGGGTTAAAGCTTACCATAGGAGAAAAGGAAGCTGTCCTAAAAGCAATGTGGTATCTTAGACTGGATCTGAGAGCAGAAAAGGGACATTAGTAGAAAAACTAGCAAAATTCAAGCAAAGTCTTGAGTTTAATTAATAGTAATGTACCATTGTCAGCGTCCTTGTTTTGACAAATGCACCATGGCAATGTAGGATTTGATTACATTAGATAATAACATCAAGGGAAGCTGAGAAAGAGGATAGATAAGAACTCTCTGCCCAATGTTTAATCATCTAAAATTATTCCAAATGAAAAGTCTAGTTTTAAAAAAGAGAGAAACTTGCCAAAAGAAGAGGAAGATGAGGATGAAGTGGTTGCAGACAGAGTTGAGGAATCAGGTAGTCCTTTTGGGAAACTGCACTGTCACCTGGAGTGACAATTTCCAACCTAGAAGATTTTCTCTCCTCTGAAGGAATTAACTGCCCTACATGCATCTCACTTGGTTTTTAAAAAATTGAAATCATAGGGATGTGTGAGATAATTTTTGTATACTAAGCCTAGTATTAAGATTAAGACATTATGAACTTGTCTTTTAGAGCTATTTGCAATAGCCACTAACCTTGTGTCCTATAGAATGGGGCTGTATATTGACAAAGAAATTTAAAGCAGGTCACATATAACACAAACTATATTTGGAGTGGTAGTTTTGTTTTAAATGCACCTCTATTAAGTAAATCTTCTGTGAACTTAATACTAGTTTATAATTACAATAAAAAAGATCCTGCTGTTTTGTTGACATTGTGAATGCTTCTAAGTATATACAATCTTTTCAAATTTTAAATAAAAACATGTGCTTTAAGAAAAAAATAAATATATGTAAACTGCTTCCAAAATATCTTGACCATTCTGAAAGGTAATATGATATTTAATTGTTGTCTGAATTGATGTTTTTGTTATTAACTGTATAATCAGGAACAAGTATAGAAAACTATACTTTAAGCCCACACAGGAATACACAAACTGGAGAGGAGAGAAACCATCTGGACGTGATGCTTAAATTTGGGTGGAGAGGACAAAAGAAGCCCTTTCTACGGAAACA
This sequence comes from Cacajao melanocephalus, assembly GCA_963573385.1. NCBI lineage: Eukaryota > Metazoa > Chordata > Mammalia > Primates > Pitheciidae > Cacajao > Cacajao melanocephalus. Next base: position 83,460 of record CAUYLG010013609.1, read on the forward strand.
GAAGAGGTGCTTCTCCCAGGAGGGTACGTTGACAAGTGTGGAGAGGGGAAGGGCAGCGGATAGCCTTTCATACCAGGGTGTTGTATCGGATTTTTACATTTTTATAACAACAATAACTTATTAAAATAATAATAATAATTGTAAAAAATTTCAAAAAAATGTTTTAATTGAAAATTCCTTTTTATTCCCCAATCTCACTTCCCAGAAGTAACCACTGGTAACTGCATACTTTTGGGCATCCTTCCAGACTCTTTCTATGCATATATAAGGATATAAGTATAACTTTAACAGAAATAAATCATATTATACTTACTATTGTATAATTTGCTTCTTTTCGTTATAAAACAATATATCATGAACATTTTCTCACTCTTTGTGCATGTAGACTTAATCCAGTCTTTAAGGAAGTGGTATTGTACTTCATTTTATGGATAAATATTCAATTATGTATCCAAACACCTATTGATTTTCATTCACAATGTTTCCAGGTGTTTTGCTATTATGGATGGTGCTGCCATATTGTTCGTGATCTGATGAGCACAATCTTTACATCAAACCCTCTAGGCTTCCATCCTGGCATCTCCAAAGACTAACTATATTTTTTAACACATTATTTAACCTCCCTGAAACTCAGTGAATAATCGCCAAGAGATAATATCTAATTTATAGAGCTATTGTGGGAATTAAATGCACTTATGAGTGAAATAAAATGAACAGAAATGTCTACTTGTTCCTCTGGTATCTGTGTTTGATGTGTGTGTGTCTATAGGTAGAGAGACAGAGAAAAAAATATTTATGTATATATATACACACACACACACACACACACACACACACACACACACACACACACAAATAGAGTACCATAGGGAGGGAGGGAGGGAGGGATGGGGAGTTGGATGGATGGGTAAGTAGAGGGATGGAGGAATGAATGGGTAGATAGATGGGCAAGTGT